>JAMYXO010000040.1:0-7500 GCA_033310375.1 Conus canariensis | reverse complement strand
GCCTCTTTGAAATCTATGAAAAATGGTAAAAGCCCTGGCCCTGACGGCTTTACAGCTGAGTTCTATAAGTTCTTCTTTGTTGATATTGGAGCTTTTCTTGTTAGATCTATAAACGAAGGTTTTATTGATGCTGAACTTTCTGTAACACAACGTCAAGGTGTCATTATATGCATACCTAAGGAAGGCAAACCAAAACGTTTTGTTAAAAACTGGCGTCCAATCTCATTACTAAATATTTCCTATAAAATTGCATCAGCATGCATTGCCAACCGCTTGAAGTCTGTCTTGCCTTCCATTATCCATGAAAGCCAGACGGGCTTCTTGAAAGGTCGTTACATAGGTGAGAATATTCGCATGTTATACGATACCTTAGTATATGCTGATAGAAAAAACATCCCAGGTATGTTTCTGTCAATAGACTTTGAGAAAGCCTTCGACAGTATTTCATGGTCGTTTTTGCACAAATGCTTGGATTTTTTCAACTTTGGCCCAGATATGATTCACTGGGTCAAAACGTTTTATTCACATATTAATACTTGTGTTTCTGTCAACGGTCAATATTCTAGCTGGTTTGCAATAGAACGTGGTGTTCGACAAGGTGACCCGTCATCCCCGTATCTTTACCTTCTTTGTGCAGAGATACTGTCACTAAAGATCAGACATAACAATTTAATCAAGGGCATAAAAATTCAAAATAGGGAAAGCTTATTGTCGCAATTTGCAGATGACACTGCTTTGTGTTTGGACGGCAGCGAAAATTCATTTAATGAAGCCATTGCCGTGCTGACACAGTTTGCTGAAATGTCAGGACTAAACATGAACTTTGATAAAACTCAGATCATTTGGATAGGTAGCAGAAAAAACTGCAATTTAAGGTTTATGCGCGATAAAAACTTCATCTGGGACCCGGGAATCTTCAAGATACTTGGCATTAAATTTTCAATTGATACAAAGTCCATTAGCACCATCAACTATGATGACAAATTAATCCAGATGAAAAGGATTTTATCACATTGGAAAAAAAGACAGCTAACACCACTAGGGAAAATAACAGTAGTGAAAACTCTTGTCCTGTCCAAAATAACGTATTTGTTAATAAATCTACCAGATCCACCAGATATTTTTATCTCTGAACTAGAGAAAGAGTTGTTTACATTCTCATGGAATGGTAAAAATACTAAAATTAGGAAACCAGTTGCATGTAGCTCATACGTCTGTGGTGGACTGCGCATGATTGATATCAGAGCTTTCATTGCTGCTATGAAATTAAGCTGGCTTTATAAAATACAGTCCGAGGGCAACTCCAAGCTTAAAGACTTTTTCTTTGATATGTACCCTGAAATGGAAAATATTAAATTCTTAGGGGCAGATTATATCAAAACTTTAACCAAGTCTGTTAAGAATCCTTTCTGGAATGACGTGTTTAGGCACTATGGGAGAGTTTGTAGAGTATGTCGTCCTAGAAACATTGACGAATTTATGGCTGAATGCATTCACTTCAATAAAGACATTCAGAGGGGTGAAAAAACTATATTTGTAAAAGAATGGTGTGAAAATAACATCTACTTCATCAGACAGCTCGTTAGTGAAGCAGGGCAGTACATGTCATATCATGAATTTAAAACAAAATACCCTACCATAAGAAAAACAAATTTTTTGTCCTACATTGGAATCCTAAACGCAATCAAAGGATACCAAAATAAATTACAAGTAGAACTTACAAATACCTTTAAAATTCTTGAAACCAAATCATGGTTTTCTATCAGGAAAGGCAGTAAATTTATTCAAACGGTACTTGTTGGCAGCGGAGCTGTTCCAGCTGCGGTTTTGAAATGGAGCAACTCGTTCGAAAATTTAAACTGGAATGCTATATTTTTACACTGTTTTAAAACTACTAATGATGCGCAACTACGCTGGTTTCAATTCCGACTGTTGCACAGAATTCTGCCATCACAGAAGTACCTATATCAGTGTAAAATTGTTAACACACCAAACTGTAATTTCTGTGACCAAAGACCACAGGACATAGAACATATGATTTTCGATTGTGACATTGTACGGGCATTTTGGTTGGAGTTTCAGCAAAATATCATTGATAAACTTGAGCACTGCCATAATGTTAATATTGATAAGAACCTAGTATTATTTGGAGTAACAGACGATATACAGACTGACTGTGTGATGGACTTTTTAATACTGTATGCCAAATTCTTCATTTATAAATCCAAACTACAAAATATTAATCCAGTTTTTTGTAACTTCAGAAGAAGTCTACTTAATCGATACTCTTTGGAAAAGTATATTGCTAGTGTCAATTCAAACCTAAGTCTATTCGACAAATACTGGCTTCCGTATAGAGCCATTTTACTATAACTTCTTTCGTTAAATGGTGGTACTCTCTCTCTCTCTCTCTCTCTCTCTCTCTCTCTCTCTTTCTCCCCCCTCTTCTTTCTTCTCCTCTCTCTCTCTCTCTCTCTCTCTCTCTCTCTCTCTCTCTCTCGTTATCTGTGTATCTGTTTTGTTTCTCAGTGTAGGTACCTCATCTCCCTACTACGGTCAGCACTCACAGTGTTAATTGTTTAAGCAATATTTAATGTTTATCAAGAAAATGAACATTGATGACAAAAACGTTGCATGATTAACTAAATGTGTGTGTGTGTGTTTTTTTTTTTTTTTTTTTTTTTTAATGAGGCTTACATATGCATTGGAAAATATTTTTGAGATGGAATGAGATTTAATTCTCACGAAAAGAGAGAGAGAGAGAAAAAAAAAAATGTTACGTTGTCATGAGGCAACCCGGTAATGGAGATGCTCCGCTGCTGCCCGAACGCTCTCGAAGCGCCTGGTGCCTGTGTCGATCCAACACGCGCATGACACCAGGCAGTAAACTACTATGCTGATTTGAAGGGAAAAAACATAAAGCAGTGTTTGCATCTTTTTTTCTTCTTAGCATTGTAAGAATGTGAACTGAATATATATTAGGCTTTATATTACGATTTATGTTTGCCATGCATGGATATGCCTATTATGAATGTGTGAACATCTCCGCGCACTGTCTTCTTTTTGCGCACATGTAAGCTCTTATTAATTGAATAAAATGTGGGGAAAAAAAAAAAAAAAAAAAAAAAAAAAAAAAAAAAAAAAAAATTTCAATGAAAAAATGAAAACCTTCCTTGCTGTGACTTCACATCCAAGGGCCTGATCCCGCGTCCTGAGGTTGGCACTTGTTCATCCTGCTTGCAGCGCCATTTTGTAAGCAGTCAAGGGCAGAGGGGGGAGAGTCATCCATCCATCACCCAAGACCGTGTTGATGTTTGACTTTTTTTTATTTCAGTTTCTCAGTCAATCAAAACCAAACCAACCAACCAACCAACCAACCAACCAACCAACCTGAAAATTAGCAGGAAAATCATATTTAGAAAATTGGCAACAAAATGAGAAATTTCCAAAGCATGAATGAAAGGAGACATACATTTGTAACTATGAGTGCACAATTTGCATGATAACAGTATAGCACCTGAAAAGAAGTAATGGATTGATTTATGTTCAATGCACAAAAGTTCCTCTGCAAATAAGCACATCAAGAAGAAAATTGTGACACAGACCACCCTAAAAGTCTCAGGCCATGTTATGCTGCAACATCCACAGGACTATATTGGTAATTTGATGAGAAGAAATTGACATAAAAATCTTTAGAGCACACAACCATGGGTGAATCTGCAAAACAATCAATTCAACATAACAATGGAAGAAAAGCAAAATAAAATAACACTAAAATACTGTGAACAATCTGGCATCTGTTCTGTTACAGTAAGGGTTGTACTGCATGATAGCAGCATGGATCCTTGTGTCTATTAAGACAACAGAACAGGAAAACAGCAATTATATCAACAGGACATGGACTAGATTATTACTCCTCAGATTCAGTTAGTCTATCATAATATCAACAAATTACATTTATTCATAATAATACATACACAACATCATTCAATCAATGGCTCTGACAAAAGAAAAACATATCATCTTCATTCAATACCATTGATTGCATACACATTGGCTTGTGGTAACAATAACCATTGTGACCACCAGCTTTACAAAAAAAATCCATGGTACCAAAGGTACAATGAATTGCACAGAGGTGCGTTGAAAAATGTCAAAACAAAACAAAAAAGTTACAACAGAATATCAACATGGGAAAAACATTATCTACCTCAGGACAGGGTGTTGAGACACACCCATTCATCTGTCCCAGCCACCTCTCTGGTGTGGAACAGGCGTCCTCTGAAAAGGGCAACATGTGTGTCCCTAAATCATAACACCAAGACTCACATGATCTTCAAAAAAATAATAAGTGCCTGGCATCAACATAGCCAGCAAGAATACAGCAAAGGGAAGCAACTCATACGTTTCAATGGTTTACTCTTCAAAAGGGGTTACTTCCCTTTACCCATCTTCGTTCGCCCATCTTCGTAATACTAGGCCCGAGTGTTGCCGAGAAATGGAACACAATTAAAAACGAAGTTTCTGACACATCTAAAATGAAAATTAAATAGATCAGCATTGATTTTCATGAATTGCTTTTAACAGCAGTGTAACTACAAGCAATGAGCATAATTTGGATAATCCATTCCAACTTCCATCACATCAGGTACTGATTCCATGAAAAAAATAACATGCACACAAACCCAAAGAGAGAGACAGAGAGAGAGAGAGAGAGAGAGAGAGAGAGAGAGAGAGAGAGAGAGAGAGAGAGAGAGAGAGAGAGAGAGAGAGAGCTGTCCAAGACCTCTTGAAAGAAAAATACAACCAGTTCTCATCCCAAGTGAAAACTCTTCGTCTTGTAAACATCTCCATTAAGTGGCTCTTAACATTTTCTTTAAAACACTTAAACAAGTCAACAACAACAAAAATATTTATCTATAACAACCAGATTCCCAATGAACTTGATCCCCGTAAACTTGTTTTGACATACCTCAAAAGATAATCACCTTTGCCTTGGTGCTGTGGCTAACCAGCATGAAACCGCTCTTCCTTTCCCAAACGAACAGGCAAAACCTCTGCTAGCTGTGACCAGCAGTGGGGAAGAGATGGCATTTTGGCGGGAGACTGGTATTATTGCCTCCTGTTTACACCAACAGCTAGTACGCAGCAGAATATAGGCCCTGAGCTTCAGTAAATAACAGTATTAGTTAATGCTTTGTCATTACCATGAATAAATATCCATTAATTCTGGTAATTTGTGCACATTCCTAAACAGAGATTATGCCAAGTAGACTGATTATATCCACAACCCAACTATTGTATTCCTACTCGTCCACTGGCATTCTAAAGATAATTCTGGAACCAAGCTAATTTGGCACCAAGGCGGATAACTCTTCTGACAAAAGATCGGAATTCACTGAAATCCCTATGCACTTGCACTACCCTTATCAGCTCAACTACATACAAAAGAATAAAAATAGCAACAATAAAACGAAACATGCTCTTCAAGAGCATGAATATTAAACGTTTGCAGAAGTAAACTTCTGTCCAGCTACAAATCTCCCCTGCTGACAGTTATGGTCTCCATAACTTTGCCTATAGTATGGCATGCCGTTTGCACACAAAAATACACCAAAAATCCTTGGCGACAATATAACCCTCAACAGGTAAATTGTCAAGCAAAAAATTACAACCAACAGTGTGACAGCACTTAAACCGACAAGGTAGATTCTGTTAGAATCCAAAACAAAAAAGAACGTATCAGCACACATAACAAAATCAAACATGCCAAATGGTTCATCAAAAGATCAATATAGTACAACAAAAAACAAATCGCAGTCATACAGACCAAGAGAACAGAGGGACAGCAGTTTACAAAACCAATCGGGCCTGGGCTTACAACACCAAAACACCTCCCTGGGACTTAAAAGTGCCAATATCGCGCTTTTCTGTCGCCTCCTAAACTGAGCATTGCATTCAGTAGGACATCAATTTCACCTTTTCCCAACAAGAGTCCATGTTTCGCTTGTAGCCCTCAAGTCTGCCATTTTTTAGATCTTCCTTTTTAAAGTAAATCTTGAAAATGCATCTTTCCCAATAAAGCATTCAGGGGCAGCATGGCCATTTATTGCCTATACTGTCTTGAACTCAACATCTGTCAATCTTCATTCTTACATACCGGGGTGCAAGACAACTTCTTTTTTTTTTGTTTTTAAAAAGGTAGTGCTTCATACCCCATTAAATGCCCACATTGAATACACAGATGCTACCAACATTTCTTCACAATACCTTCAAAAACAAAATTCAATGTTCAACAAACATCTGCATCAATACATGCAAATGAACTGCCTTCAGCCAAGTTGAAAGCATTATCAAACAACCCAACAAATAAAAACAACCTTTCCCAACAAAAAAGTGTCCACCTGGCTGAATACATTCACATGCCCATGACAAAAAAGAACCAAAAAAGAAACAAAAGATTCCAAAAGATGGAGGAGGTGCATGACTATCCTAACATACTATCCACACACCAAACATTCTTACTTCCACTTCCAGCGTGGGGGAACCCCCTTGTTGGAGCGGGCAGATCTGCGGACAGTCGTGCCGCTCCTGTCTGTCAGTGGCTGCTGATCAGGGGACTGTGGGGCAGCAGGTGGGATAGGAGGGGTTTCAGGGGAGGTTCCCTGACTCCCTTTGGCAGTGGGCCATGGGGCAATGTGCCACTCTAGATGTGTGGTCACTGCTGGAGGTGGCTCAGAGCGACTCTCAGGATCCATCTTTCCAAGAGGCTCCACAACAGAGGGGAGAAACTGACAAATTTCATGCCTGTTCACCTTCACCATAGTGCCAACACCATCCAGTGGGGCAATGGTGAATGGCCCACCTCCGGGTCCAGGCACCTGAACCACAAAGAAGATACGCTCCCCCCAGATATCCTGGATCTTATTCCGCCCTGGCCTATGTTTTCTGGTCAGGACAAGATCTCCCGGTTGGAGATCTGGGGTGGGATTGCCCTGGTCTTGCCTGGCCTTCCTCTTGGAAGCATGGATGTGGAGTTGCTCCCCTGCTTTTCTGTGAGCCACTCTCAGACGCTCCACATGTCCCTCCAACCACTGGGTTGGCATGACTGCCTTCCACTCCTCTTCTTTCTCTCCCAGAAAGATATCAATGGGGAGCCGGGGTTTCCTCCCAAACATGAGGTAGAATGGGGACACCCCTGTGGCACTGTGTGGTGTACAGTTGTACATCCACGTTATCTCTGCCAAATGCTGCGGTCAGCGACGCTTTTGCTCTTCAGGGAGAGTCCTGAGCAAGTTGTGCATGGTACGGTTATACCGTTCACACTGGCCATTTCCTGCAGGGTTGTATGAGGTGGTGCGGGACTTTGTTATCCCGTAATGGCGGCATAATGCATGAATTATGGCTGACTCAAAACAACGCCCCTTATCAGAGTGAATCCGCTGTGGGATACCATAATGCTGGAACCAGTTCTGGATCAGAGCTTTGGCTACAACAGCA
>JAMYXO010004086.1:0-18282 GCA_033310375.1 Conus canariensis | reverse complement strand
TTTTATTTGGTCCCCAAAAAATTTTTTTTTCGGGGGCCTTTTTAAATTTTTTAATTTTTTTTTTATTTTTAGTTTCCCGTAAAATTTTCTAAAGTTCCCAAGGGGACTTTCTTTTACATTCAAAAATTTTCCATTGGGGGGTTTTTAAATTTTTGTTCCCCTTGGAAAACCCTTTCAACCCCAGGTTTGGGGCTTTTAAACCAAAATTTTTGGAAAAACTGTCGGGTTGGGTTAGGGTTAAATTAAAAACCTCCTCTGCCGGGATAAAAAAACCCCCCTTTTTGGGGGGTTTTTTTTAAATTTTTAAATCCTTTTTTTCCCCCAAAGTGGTTTGTTAAGTCCTTTTTTTTTTATAAATTTCCTAAAGTTTTTGGGCCCAAGCTTCCATTGGGGGGAAAAGGGGGTTTTAAAAACCCCCCCCTTTTTTTCCCTTTTTTAAAACCTTAAAGTTTTTCCTAAAAAAAATTTTCTTACCCCCTGGGGAAATACAGTGATCCTTTTATGTTTTTAAGGGGAAAATTTTTCTCACATCTCTAATTTTTTTCCCCCCCCCCCCAAATTTTTCCCCTGTCCCCCCCCTTTATAACCCATTTTAAAGGGAAGTTTGAAAGCTTAAAAGGGGCCCCAAAGGACCCCGTAATTTTTATTTTCTTAAAAATCCCCCCACAAAGGTCCGTAAATGGAATTTTGGGGAAAAAAAAAATTTTTTCCAAACCCAAATTCTTTTTTTTTGGGCCCCCCCAAAACCCCCCTTTTTTTCCCCCCAAAAAAAAAAAATTTTTTTTTGGGCTTCTCCCTTTTTAATTTTAAAAACCCCCAAAAAAACCCCCCCAAAAAGGAAAATTGGACTTTGGGGGGGGGGTTTTTCCCCCCTTTTTTTTTTAAAAAAAAACCCCCCCTTTTTTGGGAAAATATTAAAAAAAATTTAAATTTTTTTCCCCCCTTTTTCCCCTTTTTTTTTTTTTCCTTTTTTAAAACCCTTTTAAAACCCCCTTTTAAAAAACCCCTTCAAAAACCCCCCCCCCCCCAAAAAAAAACCCTTTAAAAAAAGGGGTTTAAATTTTTTTTTTTTTAAATTTAAATTTTTTTAAATTTTTTCCCTTTTTTGGGGAAAAAAAAAAATTTTTTTTAAAAATTTTTTAAAAAAAATTTTTATTTTTTTAAAATTTTAATTTTTTTTTTTTTTTTTTAAAAATTTTTTTTTTTTAAAAAAAAAAAGGGAAGAAAAAAAAAGGGGGGCCCCCCCAAAACCCCCCCTTTTTCCAAAAAACCCCCCCCTTTTTTTAAAAACCCCCTTTGGTTAACCCCCTTTTTAAAATTTTTTTTTAAGCATTTTTTTTTTAAAAAATTTTTTTTTTTTTTTCCCCTTTTTTTTGGGGGGGGGTTTTTTTTTTTAAAAAAGCCCAAAAAAAAAAAATTTTTTTGAAAAAAAATTTTTTTCCCCCCCCCTTTTTTTTTAAAAACCAAAAAAAACCCAAAAACCCCCAAATGGGGGGTTTTTTTGGCCCTTTCCCCCCCCAAAAAAAAACCCCAAAACCACAAAACCCGGGGGCCCTTTAAAAAGGAAATTTTATTAAAGGGGGGGTTTTTTCCCAAAAATTTAAAAAAAAATTTTTTTCCCCTTTTTTTTTGGGAAAAAGGGGAAAAAAAAACCCCAAAATTTTTTTAAAAAAGGGATTTTTTTTTAAAAAAAAAGGGGGTTTAAAAAAAAAAAAATTTTGGGCCCAAAAAAAAAAAAAGGAATGTTTTAAAAATTGAAAAAAAGGGGGGGGGGGAAAAAAATTTAAGGGAAAAAAATTTTACAAAAATTTTTTTTTAAAAAATTTTTTTTTTTTAAAAAACCAGCAGCGGGTGGCTGTTTATAACGTTCTACATCTTCGGGGTCATCTTAATGCCTGATAATTCAGCTGATTGGAGATTTGATTGCGAAGATCTTCATCTGCTCCAAAAATCTACAGGCTGCATTGGACCTTCTGTAAAACTCTCGGCTGTGTGTGTCCCTCCTATCTGACCTATACAGCAACAAATGCAAAGAAACAGATCTGATGACGGGACAATAAGGTTGTTTTTTGTTTGTGTCTCCGTTTCTTGAGGCCGTAGTAACTTGTGGCAAGATTGCTTCAAATCACAAAGACTCCGTATGGGGCTCAATTGCATTTTTCCGTACATTCTTAAACCTGACTCTAGACCCGGCCGGGCAGCAATAATTTCGGTTTACAGTCTTCAAAACTTTTACAATGTTCCCCTTATGTTTGTCAGCTTCCTGTATAGATGGAATTCTAACCAAACCACACCTTCTACAAATCTCTGTTTAGATTTATTCTGATGTATATTCTAAACAGTCTGCTCATTGTTCTAAATTAATACACAATAGGCTCCTGGGAACCGTCTTGCAAACAAATCAAGTCGACATGATTCTCAAGTGATTCGCCTTAAAGGGGGAGCTTCGGGAGAGATCCTTAGAGGGACTAGATTGTCTACTACAGACCATGTGTATACGTTTTACGGTTATCGGTTTTGTTTTTCTCCTTCTAAACTGGCTGATACTGTCTAGTGTCTCCTGAAAGTCTATGTTTATTAAAGTTTAGGCTAACTTTATACTGTCAATAATTAGAAACTCTGTCTGGGTGCCTTTAACAGGAGGTAAAATGTGCCTAAAACACACACATGAAACATAAGTTATCTGAATTTTGTATTTTATGACTGCCTCTTTAAGAACTAACTCTCTCGGGAAGGAAGTAAGAATTGCCGACTAATATCTATAAACTTTGTTTGTCTTAGAATTGATTTCTGATGGACCGTTCTTCAGAGACCAACCAGGAGCCGCGCTGTTTCGCTTCTTCAATCGCAAGGTTAAACTGTGTAAGCATGTAATTAACACCCAGTCAGGTGTAAAGTTGCGATAGCTGATTACTTTTTTCTGTAATAGTTGAAACCCAGACTTGCATACTACTATCATGGGGGTTAATATAATTATTTAGAACAACCAACATGACTTAGAACACTGGCGGGTAATTTGAATAAACTCTGGGATTTTAAACAGCATGTTACGCTTTTTCTGAACCGTTTGTAGGGTTAATAATGTCCATGTCTATGACCGTGTCCATGTCTACTTCAACTAAACGTATCGCTTGATTGTTCATTGCCGTCAATATCTCCTCCCACGGAATATAGTTATTCATCCTCGTGTTTACTTGTGGGGTTCATTTTAAACCCACAATATTTACGTAAATAAAAAAAAAAAAAATGTAATAAAAGTAAGTAAACGCGCTTTTATTCTCACCCAAGCGTTGCAATACTTCAAGAACCCTAATCTTACAAAACGCCTGCTAATAATTTAGCTTATTTCTGAATCACTAACAGTCCAATGTTTAACACTTTCTTTGATTGCTCTTCAAATAGTCACTAAGATTTTATGATTAAATTGTTTTACAGTCATTCTCAAACCCAGATTTACTAAAATCAATGTTTAAACATTTCATCGTTTCGTCAAATAGTTTCATTACAATATTCTACTAAAATCATTAGATCAGATTCGCAGTGTTGGCCGTCATTTTTAAATCTAAAAATTAAATGTAAATAAAAAACTAAAACCATGAGTATAACGTGTTAATTATGCCATTGCCAATTGTTGGCGTTATAGTATAATTTCAACCCTAGCAAAATGTTTGATAAGAATAAAAACCGCCCACACAGGAAAGATAGAAGATTCGCCGAAACATTACAACCTTATTTTTAGCTCTGGCAACAAAATAAATTATCTGATTAAAAAAAAAGCACAAGAGACATTCTTTCAAATTATGATTATTTTAATTTTTTTTTTTTAGTTAATAAAAAACATGAGCGAAAAAAAAGAGTTATTAAATACATTTTACCACTCTGCCTGTAATCAGCGGCCTTAGTATAGGATTTAGCATGTTAGCAAAAAACAATGTTTTAAAATGAGGCCGAGCCGATCAAGGAAGGTTTAACATGAGGATGTTGTTAAGGTTATAGCTGTAATAACGGCGGGGATTGCCTCAAACGACTTCTTGTTACACAGGGGATTATCCCAGAAAACATCAAATGCATAGAAAGACTGATTTAAAAAAAAGATTGATTTATAAAAAAACGATTCATTCTAAAAAATATAGATTTATAAAAAATATTCATTCAGTTTATAAAAAAGATGTTGAATTAGTTCTGATGTGGGCGGGGCTATTGTTAAAGGCATTAGGCTTTCTCCTGGCAGTAAATTATATGTTTAGTAAATTGCGTCTGAGTGAAGAGAGAAACGCCATAACAAGGCAATGGAAGATTTAGCTAAGGCAAGAGACGCTTACAGAAAAGGAGAATTGCTCACTTTAGGACTTTATTAATAAAAAGTAAGAGAACAGGGACATGGCGGAGCACGCCATTGACAGACGTTGATGATGCAATAATGGAATATTACTTAGAGACAGGAAAAAGTTTCTAAACATCTTCACTGCAGAACTGTCTGACCTTTTTAGAACCATCTGAGGCATGCAGAAAATGGTAGAAAATAGGCTATTAATTAAAGTACTAAGGGAGCAATCTTTCTTCTTGCATATTCAACTAAAACAATATTATAAAAATGTAATAAAAACAGTCTCTTATGACGATACGAATACAAAATATATTATTCTCCTGGAGGGGAAATGGAAAGGAAAGGCCGCTATTGATAAACTGATTAAAGCTGCTAGTGTGTCTGAATCAAAGCGAAAGACTGGCTTTCAAAACAAGCGATCTGGCAAATATATTCACTGCCTGCCCCAAAAAGAATAATAAGGCCTCGATTTGATAACTCAGTTCTAAAGACACCCCCCAGAAAATGACTTGTTGTATCTTCCACATGACAAAGTTAAGAAAAAAAAGTTTAAGTATCTCTTACAGTTGTTGACATGGCTTCAAGGTATAAAGATGCTGAGCCTTAACGGATAAAAGCTCAACTGTCTGTGGCAGTGGCTTTACAACAAATATACATGCGAGTCCATTAAAGGAGCCTAGGCTGATCAGGTTGATGATGGGAAATATTTTAAAGGGCTGTGTAAACCCGGAGCTGTTATTTAAGACATCGGGTACATTAAGAGATGGAATTCCCAGGCAACCATCGTGCTCCCAGGCTCTAGTAGAAAACTTAATGAGAGAATCTAGTCTGAGCGTCAGTATCTTCTACAATACCACAGAGATCTTATGGACAGGACGCGCAACACAGAAAGGGTTAGGAGATTGCCAGCATCTTACGCGCCATGAACAATGAAGAATTTAAAGCAACGGTCTAAGCCAGTGAACAGCGAATCAAATATAAAAAAAAATAGCATAACTGAAGACATCCAAGGTAATCAAAAAACTCTTGCCGATCGGACTAAAAGTAAGATCTTGGTCTGCGGCCTGGAGAAGCAGAGGCGATTTTAGAATTAGAGCCACATACCTCCATAGTTGAGCGTATATGTATATGATGTTGAAAGGAAATTAGAAAACAGCCCCGCCCGTGTATTATTTAAGAGAGACTCTATCTTCAGCGTCTAAAAAGCCTGCCCCCTAAAAGATCGGTTTGTTCGCGAAGATTGCAAGGTGTTCCCCACCAAACACGGTGCCGGAATAGTTAAAAAAAAAAAAAGTATTAGTATATTTCTGGTTAAACTTATGAATTATTTATTTTTTTGTTGATGTTTTAAACTGTATGATATATTTATTTAGTTTTAGTTCACATCTTATTTTTAGTCTATTTTTTGGGTTTTAAACTGATTGTTTGCTTCTTTTCAATGGTTCCTGTTTTGATTGTCTCAGTTCTACCTGTTGCGAAGTGAAAAGTCTTTCTCACACTCCTTTTGATGTTCAGTTTTTGTCGCCCGTGTAACTCACCACAGCCATAAGATGCACAAATTTCTTCACTGTAATGTTTTCGTCCTGCAATGCTTTGCTTATTCTCAGTCTTAATGAACAAAATTTTGCTGAAGCTAGGGCCTATACAATGGCAGTGTGTCTTTTGTATTTAGGCGTTAATTTTTTTAAAACAGCCACTCACAATCATAGACAGTAGCCCCTAAACCCAAACCAATGCTCCCTAATGCTAAAGAGGCTGGCGCTCCGGCCCAGTAGCTAAAAGAGCAATGAGCCGGACCCAGCATTTAACGCTCGCTACAGCTGATGACCCCCGTGATTTAAATAAAAAGAGTATTTTAAAACTTTAGCTTATTTCTTTCTAGTAACCCTATACTTATCCAAGTCATTTCTATTCCTTCTGTGAAGTTCAGATATTTGCTCTAGACCCTAAAACTTTAGAGCCTGATCACCATTTTTAATTAAGTTTAATATTTTTTAATAAAGAATTATATCTTGTACATAATTTCATTATTAACCCTCTGGCAGCACGTCATCAACAGAGTAAAACGCAGCTAAAATTCAACATACTTAATAAAATTAAAATCAAGCACTGTTAGTTTGTCTTTGGTCAACCATCACAGTGACTTTGTCCGAAGAAACAGAATTGTTTTATTTCATCCCCGTTTTTAGTAATAGCAATAACATAGCCTGAGAAGGCTCCGGCCAAGTTTTCAGACTTATTTGTACGCCTCTGATTAACGTATGCTCTGGCAAACTAGGATCAACATCCGTTGGAGTAATAAATAAGCGAAATAGCATCGTCATATTTCTAGCAGAGATCTAGTTTTATAGTTAAACCTAAGCCTACGGTGTCACCCGCCCCACATCAGGCTAAGGACTTCTTTCTTCCGCAGCAAATATAAAAGAAGCCCTGCCAGGTTATTTCAATCTGCTTTTTCTGTTTGTTAATCCTGGACTAGGCAAGCAAGAAGTCGTCCTTACCATTCAAAGCTTTCTAAAAATTGGGTATTTCTTATCAAAGTATACATGGGGGCTTCGTAGTTCAAGACTTTAAATCCCATTAATGTCATGAACAACGCCCAGGCCTTCTCTCGTTTATGATTTTTAGTATTCGTGTTTGCCAAAATCGTTTCCCTAGTTTCTTATCTCTTCCAGGTAGATATTGCAGTCGTTTTTTATCTTCAATTTCTTATTTCGTTTGTAAACATCATGCCACGTCGTGTATACAAAATCCATTAAACATTTCCTGGCACTTCCTATCAGATCAAAGTCCAGTTTGTATCTGCTAGATCTTTTATCTCTACTGCAAACGCATTTAGGAAGCTAACTCTGCTTTTTGATTCAGGTCCTCGAGTACATTCTTATTAATATAAACAATTTAATATTAAATTCAATTTATAGTAAACAATCTATAATAAACAAGTCTATAGTAAACACATTTATTATAAGCAATCTATAATAACGAAACGTATTGGAACTTGCCGGATCAGTCCATAAGCATAGTTTTAGCGTGCTTAGATTTTCTAGCTGCTCTTTTAATTTTTTTAGTTCATCCCTTCCCTGAATAATAGTTTTCAACTTAAAACATTCTTCAAAACTGTCCCGGTCCTTAGTATTAGAATAAGATGACTGATTTTTAACAGCGATACATAAAGTCTTTTAAGACGAGCATTGTATTTTTTAGTTTAAAGAAGAGCCAAACGAAACTAATGCGTGTCCTTCCGCTACAAAGGCTAGCTTAGAACAGAGTCCTTCTTTTTTTAACAATGAGCTTGTTCGGCTGAACAGTCCATCATAATAAACAGCCGTTTCGGGTCCCTCAACTAGCCTATATAATGTTTAAAAACAGGTCGCTTAGCTTGTCAGTAGATCACAAATAGAATATATTCTCGTCTGTCCAAACAAACTGCCATTCTTGAAAGACTTGTTGTTCTTAATGGTGTGCCGAATATAACAATGTGCTCGTAAAGAAAATCTGTAGACTGATTGTAACAAATCAAGCACGAGACAGTTTTCCCACACCCAGAAATCCCACAAATAAGCGCAACAGTGCGGTCTTTGGGCAAAAAGTTCCAACTATCCATCTATTATATAGGCTTTCTTCATCTATTTTTCTTCATTGTTCAGCCTGGGCGTCATAAAACCGCACAAAAACGTGCATTTGTATCTGGCCATTCTCCTCCTCTTCCTTATTAATCTGATGAGTATGCCATCTACCCTACCCTTCTCACTCCCCGTGCAGTCGTTGTCATACGTGGATCTAAAATCCAGCCATAGTCCAGATTTTGTTTGTTAGATAATCTTTCGAGTCTTACATCGTGAAGGTGAAGTTTTTTACACACATTATCAGCTATGGGGCTTGTCTGTCTGCCTCCAGCAAACAATTTTCCTATTCATCAAAGTGTTGGTCGGGTAAAAAGTCCGGTTGAATACCGCTGAAACGGCTTACCATCTACTGTGTCAAGACAACTGGCTTCAATTTTTTGGTGTAAAACTCCTCGAGAATCGCTCTGAAAAGGAGCTGAGTGTTCAGTAAATAGCAAGAGAACCCCCTTTAGAGACCTTAAAGAATTGCTTAAGCTATTTCCCCACAGACGTGTCTTGCTTGTTTTTTAATCGCTTAGACTGTGTGTAAAACACTTTCAAAGTAAACAAAACGCCCTACTTTTTATACCTGGTATTAAGATTATTCTAGCTAGTTCAGGGTTAGGTAACAACGTCCAAAATAAGAGAGATGTTGCTGACAGGTAACTAGCTGTTTGGATCATGCTGATAGAATAACATACGCCGCTGGGGTCATTGGAAATGTCAGTTTCGAAAGTAAGTTTGTCTCTTAGTGCAACCTTGGAAATATGGCTGATGGGTTTTTTAACAGTTCAAAAACTAGAGGGATGCAAAATCTGTTCTTAAATGCTCGCGCTATTTCCGGGTCTCCCTCGTCTTCCTTTGCATCTGCCGCATTAAGCCTGTGCTTAAAGCCGTTTGGGCTCTGATTCTGAAAGATATTTTGTCTTTTCTTGTCTGTTCTAGGCAGCCACAGATCAGAAATAGATAATAAAAAAGTCTGCGCTCGCTCAGTGAGAAGACTTCCTCTACCTTCCTGTTTAATTACCAATATTTTTTAATTGATGCCCTTGCCAAGGGGAAAGGGGGTTTAGCAACGACCAGTAGCACTTAGGATCCGTCGACTCAATATCTATTTTGAGCGAAAGACAGCCAGGCAGTGCCTTGGCGATTATAACATCGTCAGCCCCAGGTCACTAAGAAATCTTACTGTTAACATATCATTTGGCACAATTGTTGATGGATTATTTACAACCCCAGCAGTCAGTCCTTATGCCTTTTATGCGCATGGGGCTCCTTCTCTTTTCTGACTGGATCACGGACGCAGCCGTATTGATTCATTATTTATAACAAAAAAATAATAGAATAGATATTCTGGCTGATGGAAGATTGACGCGATAAGTCCTAATGAAGAAGAAGACGATTTTGGCATTA
The DNA here is from genome assembly GCA_033310375.1 of Conus canariensis. NCBI lineage: Eukaryota > Metazoa > Mollusca > Gastropoda > Neogastropoda > Conidae > Conus > Conus canariensis. The sequence goes on along the minus strand of JAMYXO010004086.1, from coordinate 8,937 downwards.
TTGATTCAATTGAAAACCAGGTCCTTCAATGCCAAAAGAACTTGAAGCAGCAGCAGGCTGGCCAAGGAGTAGAATTAATCAAATACGAATGTTAGAAAGATTGAATCATTATATAGCCATATGGGGCGAGAGCAGCCGGAAGCACTTAAGTTTCCAGTTTTTCAACAGATAAAAATAATCATTTGTATGTAAGACTAGTAAAGAAAACCTTGTACTGCATTTACTACAAAACCAAACCCAACCCATTTTTAAGCATGAGCACAATTCTTAGAGACTCCCTGAATTTTGACCAAAGGCAGTTAAACTTTATTGGCAAATCTATAGTGTCTGGAGGCAGTTATCTTTACAAAGCAAGTGGCAAGAGTTGCCACGCAATCCTGAAGTGCAAAACATCCTCTGCACGAATTAATTCAAAGAGCAGATGAACTAATAGCAGACCTTGAGACAGTCTTAATGAGTGAGACCAAGTTTAAAAACAATTGTCGGTTCGCTAGTCAAAGAGAACTGTGAGCTGATCCTGAAGAAGAAACTGCTGTTACAAACAAATGAGAAGAGCGCCCATATGCCGAGCGCGAACACAGGTTCTTAAAGCTAGAAATCAAGGATCTTAAAGCTGAACTGCGTGACCTCAGTCTACCTTAAGTTCCCTTTAACAACTAAAACGAAGAACTAGAAAACATTTGGCAAAATTTAATATTATACTAGAGAGAGAGAGATAGACGAAGAAAAAAAATAAACTCGCAGATTGCAGAATGATAACAGATGTTAGAGCGGAAGAAAAGGCTAAAATACAGGCTAAAATACAGGATTTAATGGAAGATATAAAAACGCAGTTAGTGCACGTTGTATATTAACAGTAGGAAAAAATAGATACCCAAATAAGGCAGAAACAGAGAAACTATAAACAAATGCTTCATGAAAATACCACGCTAGCCGCAAGAATACGGATTCTGTTCAGCAGAGCAGGGAATACATAGTTTAGTATATTAACAGCCGTTGGGTTTGCTATCTCTACGGCTGGTTTAATGCATTAACTCATTGCGCCAACAGGGCCAGTAGCTCCCCTCCAACGCCTCAGCCTGGTAAAAGATGGATTAGAAAACAAATACGCCATCTGGCAAAACCCTATTTAAAGACGTTATGCTGTCAAGCGCTTGATCACTGGCCTGGCATAATAGCAGGTGTTGTTTAGTTGGGTTTTGTCTACCATAGCAAAGTGGGCTGTGTTTATTTGGCCGACCATCTGTGGACGATAGGAGTTCAGGGCTGCTGGTTTAATTTTTAGTGAAATAAAGTAATGCTAATCCCGTAAAAGTTAAAAACACAACAAGTGGCTGTCTTTTCTCTAGTGTGTCTGTCGGGTGAGGGTACAATCAACCGGCGGGTGGGTGCGCTTCTGCTGCTTATAACAGGTGGCGGTGGGTCGCTTCTGCAGTTCTGGCGTAGATACTACTTTTTATAAATGGCTGGCGCGGGCCTTGTGTTTAAACTGATTGTGTCCTAAGTTTTGATCGTCTCCGGCTATGAGAATATCATTATTATAATTCTGTATCACCAATCTGCATCTAAGGTCAGAAGGCAGCATGTATAATCCAAGACCCAAACAAAGTCAACCTTGACCTAGCATGTAGAAAGAACGTTTTGGGACCTTTTGTATGCTGGAAGGCAAATCAACCAGCAGAGGTTAATAGCATCTTCAAAATTAGCTAAAAATTGTTTCTGGGCGTCAAAACCTGTAGATTGATCCACTACGCTAGACACTTGGGTCTGTGCTGCGCTCCTAATATTACACCAAACGTACGTGCGTATGGAGTCATTAAGTCTTTGCACCCCTGGCATTGTTAGCCTTCACTTTTATCTAAGATAAATGGTTGCCCAAGCCATTGGGGTGTTTTTGTTCTATTGATCCCCAATCTAAACTTGGGATTTGACTTAAAAGAGGTGTGGCCGGGCCAAGTATCAAAATTATAATCTCTACGTCTGACCCCACAAATACAATGTGCCCAACCCGCCCGTGATTCGGTCTAACTTTTGTCTAAAGTTTTATTTGAAGGTATAATGTAAGATTCGTTTGCAGATTCTATTCATATGCATTTATTGGTCCCATTGGCTGAGAAATGGATTTATACGCGGTGTCATTGGTGAGGCGTACTTGTAGTTCAGTTTAGTATGCGCCTATACTGATAATAAACATGAAAGTTATATACTGACCTTACTTATGAGGTTGGGTGGTTTAAATGGTTTGTATATGAAACACAGCAGCCAGTGGTTGAGCATTAAACTGCAAAATTTAACTGATACTGTAAAAAACCATGTGGGTGGAGTTGACCATGCTGATGGCACTCTATTCACTGCCAGCAGAAAATGAGCTAGGGGTTTGATATGAACGTCTGGCATACAGCCTCATGAAACAGCTCTCAGTTGCAGGGAAGGAAAAAACCAGAGCCTTAAGCTATGGCAGAAGCGGCAGAGAGGTGATTCAAGCGGATCTGGTCAGTAGGCTACAAAAAGTGAACTTCATAAGGCTTAATTTTCCTACCAATAACAGTGTCCCTGTGGCACAGTGGTTAAAGCTCGAGTCCATTAAGTGGAAAATGGAGCATCCAGAGGGTCATGGTTTCGAATCCCAGCCATGGCTCCTTCCCAAGATGTAAAAGAAAAAGGGTCAGCAGAGGGACAAACCGAGTCATGAACCGTGTGTGGCCCAACCCCCCCGTAGAGTTGTCAGGAGATAAGGGCCGAAACACTTGCTTGAAGGGGGCTTTCTCTTCTTAGGACTCTCTGCAGCCACGCTCTCCACGATTTCTTTCTACTGGATCATGGAAAACCATTGACTTCCGGGAAATAGTCCGGAGGAACGTCCGGATAAGACCGGAGACACAGGAATGACCAAAACCAAGGCTTCTAGTGGCTGGCTCCCCCACTTTGCCTTAAACATGTGGCTACTAAAAATAAAAGGAAAAGATGCCCCAGGTTTCCCCGAAAGGGGGGAAAAAGATGAATCCATGGGGGTCAACCAATCAGACTGCAAATCCCAAACGGACTATGAACCCCCCAAAATGGAATATCCAGTGTCGGCGGAAAGCGTTTGGGCTACCCCCCCGGGGGCAGGGAAGATCCACAAAAAAAAGGATGGGATGGTGAAAAACTCATCTGAATCCCCCGCAGCGCACGATCACAGTAAGACAAAAAACCCCCAAAGGGGGCCAGGATTTAAACCACAGGCCAAGGACATCCACGGGGTTGGTTCGGTTTGAGGAAAAGCACGGGGCCCTCGATCCCCGGGCCCCAAAAAACTCAACCTGCCACGACAAACAAACTGAAGATTGGGAGAAATGTATGCAAAAAGGGGTCCAAAGACTCGATGCCCTGATGGGGAAAAGCCCCGGGGGAACACAAACTACCACTAGGGGGAAAAATTGTGAAACCCCAACATGTGGGAGACGCCTATGGAGCAAAACTCCCCAAAGAGAAAACACCCCCAAAAAATCCAACCCCAAAAAAAGGGGGGGACAAGATCAGGGCCCAAAAAAAAAAACCCTTTCAAGTCAAATAAAAACCCGCACTGCCAGCTAAAAAAAAATTTTTTGGGGAAAAACCCGGGGGGGGAAAGCCCAAAAAAAGAAAAAACACAGTGCCCTCAGCAAAGGGGAATCTGCGGGGAAGAGGAAGAAAAAAAAAAAAGAAGACAAAAAAAGGCTTCTTCAGAAAAACCCCTTCCATTTTTCCAGAACACTGTTTTGAGCACCAAAACGGGACCCTAATGGGGAAAAGGGGGTTTCTTGGGGCAGCATCTGAGGAAAAAAATACTCTGACCCCAGGCAAAGCACCACAAAAAATTTAAGGTCTGGTGTGGCCAACCAACCCGAGGAAAAAATTTAAGGGGAAGCCTCCACTTTGGGGGGAAATCAAGAAGGTGGCGACAAAGCCAGAGCCAAATCATACCAGGGCCAAAGGAAATTTCCTTCCCCGTTTTTCCAAAGAAATGCCCCCAAGGTGCTGGAGGGTCCCAGGCGCGCGTGGGGCGGGGAAAAACCCCGAAGATCGCGGCCAGGGATGACGGCAGAGGGTTTGGGGTACTCCCCAAAGAGCAAAACTCAAGTGACTTTAACCCCGTTCGGCCTATCACTACTGAACGCAAAGGGGAAAAAACTTCTTCTTTTCTTTGGGAGCAAGGCTGACCAAGTACCTGGGGGGAAAAAAAGTACTTGGATGTGTACCCGAAAGGTGGATCCCAGGCGGGGCGGGCTTTAAACCGCCCAATGATCGGGGGACGCAATCCAAAAAGAAAAAAAACAGAAAAGGGACCGGGGCGTAGGGGGGGTTGTTGGCAAACGCATATGGATCGGGCCCCCCTGAGTGAAAACATTTGGCTCTTGAGAGTACCCTTTTTCCAAAGAACATCCGCCCACATGCTCAAAGAAGTACTTAATGGCTTCTCATTTCGGGGTTTTTTACCAAGGGACACAACAGACGGGGTCAACTTGGAAGTTTGGGGAAATTTCAATGGCTGTGCAATTTCCCCCAAAACTGTTCGGGGAATGGAATCCCTCTTGAAAGCACAACAAACAACGCGAGACAAACAGACCTTTTCGTGGATAAAAAGTGCCTCCTCTCAGGCCTTCAGGGGGACACTACAGTGATTTCATCCAGAAAGACAAAAACGCAGTTCGGGAGGCGGGACGACATAGTTTCCCCATCCAGAATGAAGTTTCAAGCCAAAGAAATCAAGGAGTCTCTCCCCTGAGGAAAGGAAAAGGGGGCCGGGTCTGTGGTCTTTTAGTGTTGCCAACCAGGCCCCTTCCAACAGTCACAGAAAAAACCAGTCAAAAAACCCTTTGGGGAAAGGGGTGGTATTATGATACCTGAAAGAACCCCACAAAGGGGCAAAAAAAAACCAAGCAGATGGCGGAGGAAAAGGGTTGGAGACCATTGCCCCGGTGGGCTCCCTGGCAAAAAACAAGGCTGGGGTCTGCAGTTCATGCGATACCAAAGCTGCTATGGCCCTGATGGGTATACGACCCTGCACCAGCATAGTGGAGGCAATGGAAAACCAAAAAACAACAAGTTACCCCAAAAGGGAAAAGGCTTGGTGTCCCACCCGTCTGACTGACATAGCGCTGTACTGTCGCCAAGCAAAGCTGAAACTACCCCCGAAATCCTTTCCCCGGAGGAATACAAAGCAGGGGAAAAACAGACTTCAAAGGCATGCTGGAGGACTCCCGGAGACAAGGTGGTAGAAACAATAAGCCCCAGCTGAAGACAGGCAGAAAAAAGGAAAGTTCAAGAGGGGATGGGGTTCTGCAAAAAAAAATCTCAAGATCAGAGAAATAACAGGGCACACACAGACCAACAGACAGGGACGGGGGGGGGACCAAAAACTGAATGGTGGGGGCAAAGGCCAAAGGAAAAAAAAAAAAGAGACATGAAAGATTTTAGGAGATGGGGAAAAGAAGAAGACCAAAAAAGAAATCCAAAAAAACATCCACAGAGCCAGCAAGGGAATTTACAACGTGGGAGAAGCACTCCAAAGAAGTCCCCACTTGGGAAAGACATTTGGCACATGGCCCCTCTCAGGATCACCTTTCATTCTCAGATCTCCCTATGACCTTCTGCCCTCAAATGCAAACCTGGTGAAGTTGGGGGGAAAAAAGACGAAACCTGCATGCCCCCTCTGCCAAAAAAACAAACAGTTGGGGCATGTCCTAAGCTTTAGGGAAAGTAGCCCTGGGGTCAAGGAAGGTACACATGGGGGGGGACAACCAAGGGGGCTCAAAGAAATTGTACAAGTAGTCTGGGCTAGTACCAACACCAAAAAAGGGGGAAAATCAGGACCCAAAAGCACCCCAACATTCTTCACGGCAGGAGGCACAAATCATGGCCAAGAACAACTTTCCCACTCGAAACATGCAGGCAGAGTCTGCTGACGGGGCGGGATGCCCCGGGAGTGCACTGCAGACCTCCCAGAATGGAAGAGTCACCCAAAGATCATCAGCAAGAGTGGCATGAGACCAGACATAGTAGTCCACTTTTTAAGTAAACCCAAAAGCGCGATCATGATCGAGCCCCCCGGTCCCCATATGAGAACAGAATGGAGGCAGCTAAAAACTCCCAAGACTAAAAAGGGTATCCCTGATCTGGAAAAAAACCTAGGAGAAAAGGCATCAGGTCAAAGTCCTCACTGCAAAAATTTGGGGAGCTGGGGGGTTTGTGGGAAAGGGGCTGCATCAGCCTCATGAAACGGGCTCTCAGTTGCGGGGGGGGAAGGGAAAAAAACCCCAGAGCCCTGAAAGAAAATGGAAGAAGCGGCAGAGGGGTGTTAAACCGGGAAAATCTGGTAAAGGGAGGAACAAAAGTGTTTTTCATAAGGCTTAATTTCCCTAAAAAAAATCAGGTTTTCCCTGTGGCTCAGTGGTTAAAGCGCGAAAAAATTTTAAGGGGAAAAAATGAGCATGCCCAGGGGGTCATGGGTTCGAATCCCAGCCATGGCTCGTCCCAAGATGGGAAAAAAAAGGGGCAGCAGAGGGACATCCGGAGTCATGAACCGGGGGGGGCCCAAACCCCCCCCTAGAGTGTCAGGAGATAAGGGCCGAAACACTTGCTTGAAGGGGGCTTCTCTTCTGGGGACTCTCTGCTGCCACCCCTTTTCCACGAGTTTCTTTCTACTTTTGGGAAAGGTTTAAATATCTAGTTAGTGGGTTTACAAGCCGGACTAGAAACCCAAAATTTTATTCAACCTGCGATGGTTAGGCTACTAAAGTCCAAAAAAATTTTTGGGCTCATAAACCCCTCCTACGCCGTAAGTAGCACTTTCATTATATTTAAAAAGGCCCTTTTAAATTTTTTTTTAAAAAAAAAAAGGATTTTAAAAAGGTTTTTCCCTTTTTTATAAAACCCCAACAAAAAAAACAAGTGTGTTTTTTAAAGTACCAAATTTAAAAAAAGGGGGCCCGGGGGTTTTAAAGAAAGGGGTTTTTGCCCTTAAAAAAAATTTTTTTTAAAGTTAAGTGGTTTAATATATCTGAAGAAGCCAGAATAACTGGATTAAAAATTTTAATGAGGGGGGGCCCAAACAAAAAAACTCAAAAAAAAACCAGAAGGCTATTACGCTTTTGTTCTTTAAAAAAAGTTTTTATCAAAATTGGGGATTTTGCAAAAAAAATTTAAAAAAAGCAAACCCAGAATTACAATGCTTTTTTCCCCTAAAAAAAAAAGAGAATAAAACTTTTCCTAAAGGGCCCTTTTGGGGAATCGGGGGTTTTTTTTTACAGTACTAGCAAAATCTTTTAAATTTAGTAAAGAAAAACATCTAAAAAATTTTTAAAAATGAACCCCGTGATTTTCCCCTTAACCCCAATTTTTTAATTTCCCTTTACGGAGTTAAAAAAAGTACTAATTTATTTGATGGCAATCCATCTACATTCAGGAGTATGCATAAATTTTTGGCGGGGTTTTTTTCGATTATCATTTTAAAGCCTTTTTTTAAAAAACAGCCGGTTTAAAGAATTGTTGAGGGGTCTATAAATTCATGTGGGAAAAATAACCCAACCAAGATGGGAAAGGGCCCGGGTTTTTTTCTCTGATTTTTTTTAAATGGGGGTTTTAATAGAAGAAATTTTAAAAAAAAAGAGAAGAGAAAAAATCAATATGCGGACTCTATAAACCCCCCATTTTTTGTTTTGCAAAGAAAACCCACCATTTTAAAATAACGTTACGTCCCCCTTTTGGGGGTTTTTGCATGTTAAAATTTTTATTGTAAAAAGGTGTCAATTTTGGGCAAAAATAGCATGAGATGGACGAGATTTGTTTTTTGAAAAGGGGGGTTTTCGTGCAAAAAAAAGATGTGTGGAATAGATTTCCCCATATTTAACTTCTCTATTTGTTTTTTTTAAATTTTTTTTTCATTTTTTTATTTATCTAAATTTATTGATTGATTTTTGTATTCCATTTTTTTTTTTTATTTCACAATCACATTCAAAATTCTCTCTCCCCTCTCTCTCTCCCCCCTCTCTCTCTTTTCTCTCTCTCTTCCTCTTTATCCCCTCTTCCCCTTAATGGAGAAAAGATAATTTAAAATATTAAATTGTTTTTAAACTCCGCTTTTTTTTTTTTTTTTTTTTTTGGGGTTTTTTTTGAAAGGGTTTTTAAAATTACTTTTTGAGGAGCTTTTTCCCTTTGTTTCCCTGCATTTGTAATTTAAATCTGAATGATGACGACACACGACGACGACGGGCCCCCGCTGCTGCTGCTTTCTTTTTTTCGCGCCTGCTGCCGATGAAGATGACGAACGGGACGCAACGACGACGATGGGGGACGACGACCAAAAAAGGGGAATGTGAGTTTTATTATGTTTAAAGTTTTCAAACTTTCATCCGGGTGGAAGAGATTTTTCCACCAAAGACACTGTACATAAGGGCATTGAAGAAGAACCAAACATTGTACCGTAAAAAACCATTTGGGGAAACCCATATTTATCCACAGGAATGGTATCTGTTGAAACAAAACAACCTTGCTAGAGAAAGTGCTTGAGGGGAAAAAAAAGCCATTTTCAGGGGGTTTTTCTGGAGTGGGAGCATCATAAAAGAAGGTATGTTTGCAAAAAAAGAAGAATACAATCAAAACACATCTTTCCCTTTCCCCACCACCCCCCCCCATCCCCCCCCCCCAACACACAAAACCAAAAAAAAACCCAATGAATGATACACATTACAACAACAACCCCAAAAGCAATAATGGGTGATGAAATAACAATATAATTTAAAATGATGGGTGATGATTGATGAAAAAAATAATAATACAAAAGATAACAACAACCAGTCGTTTGGGGTGTGTGTGTGTGTGTTGTGGGGGGTGTGTGGTTGTGTGTGTGGTGTATCATACTAAAAAATAACAACAACCATAACAAAAACAATAAGATAACAATAATTATTTTAATCA
>JAMYXO010004085.1:0-18283 GCA_033310375.1 Conus canariensis | reverse complement strand
CCCCCCCCCCCCCAACTTTGCGCTTGCCCAGACAGGTATTCTTACTCTCCTACCAGTGAAAGATATTTTTACTCATCTCATTCATACAGTATACGCTGAAGGTAGGTCATCGGGTGCTCATACGAGAATGTGCCTGTGGCAAACAGTTTTTCTCTCCCTCCATTCCCCCCTCCACACCCCCTCCTGTCCACTCACTACAGTGAGGAGGTGGAGCATTTCAAGGGGAAGGAGGGGGGTGGGGGGGCGGGGGGCTGGCTGGCCAGTAAAGCGGTGAAAGAACTCTGCAGTGGACAGGCCGGAATGGTCGGTTACCTTGAAACCAGTACTAGGACGCTTCTCGATAGTTCCTAGCTGCGACAAAGGCAGTCCACTTTCAGAGTACAACACTGCATCGAGTACGTCGTTCACAACGAACAGAAAACATTGCATGATTCTGTATTTCCTCCCAGTTCCCGTCCACTGTCCCGTGAAGGCAGCTCAGGCTTTTACATTAACACCAGTCGCATTGGCATCCTTTCCAATCCAACTGGAACGGAAACACGAAGCAGAACTCTATCAGTGCAAAGACGAATTGAGACTCTCGACCACATTAAAAAAAAAAATTTTTTTTTTACATTTTCGAATGATAGCGATGTCCTCCATCATCTTTCATCATACAAGCTGCTTAGGACCAGACCACGCCCCCCGCCCCCCCCCCCCCCACCCCCTTCCCTCCTGCTGAAAAAAAAAGCATCGTCCAAAATTCAGAGTAACGAAGTCGTCTGCGGACGAACCCTGTGCGGGAAAAAAGACCAGGGCCGGCAACTCTCACAGATTTCTTTTTTTTTTTTTTTCTAATTAACTCCAATGGAGGTTTCCTTCTTCTTCTTCTTTGCTACACGGCCAGTCCGGCCCTGGTAATGAATCGTGCCGTTTTCTCCAGCTCTTGTAGATTGCCGTAGAGCTTCGTCATTAGAGCTGTCTCTGTTGGCCACACCTCTCTCCTTGGCTGTTCATGTAATGGGTATTTTTGCAGCACATGCTCCGCTGACTGTTCTTCCTGCCCACAAGGACAGACTGGAGAAGGCACCACCTTGAGCTTTCGCCACAAGTGACAACAACAACAACGAATACTTATATTGCGCCTATTCCCGGCTAAAGACCAAGCTCTAAGCGCTTTACAATCAACACTCGTTTACACAAGGGGCTGCCTACCTGGGTAGTGCCGACTGAAGAGCTGCCAGCTGGCGCTTCATTCAGTCGTTTCCCGTGTCATCCAGTCAATATCGTTCAATATCGTTCACTCAATTTCCTTACTTCCTTCATTCTTTCCATTTCTCACGCAGGGTGCATGCTATGTGTAACTTGTCATCCATACCAACGGCCAACCTGGCCTACTCTTCCGAAAGTTGGTGATGGGATTTTACGTGTGTGCAAGATTTTCGGCGTGCGTTCACACACGGAACCTCGGATTTATAGTCTCATTCGAAGGATTGTATGCGAAATGGAGTCAGAACCAATGTTAACTCCGAGGGAAAAAATTCCCCCTGTACCGAAATACCCCGGCGGAGATTCGAACCCGCAACTCCAGGATCACCAAGATTACGAGTCTGGCGCTCTACCAACTGAGCTATTCCGGCTTCCGCTTTATTACAGCCTACATAACCACACCGACCCCAAACAGCGCTTGTCAACATACACAGGTCGAAAGGAACAGAAAACCCTCTCGACAATAATCAACAAAACAATAAGACGGTTCATGCCGCTGTTATGGCTGCTGGCCATTTCTCAAGATGGGGGAAACAATAGTTATGCTGTTGTTCATTTCGTCTCACAGTTTAGGTTGATGGCGTGCTTCTGGGGATTCATGTTCTCCCTCCCCCACCCCCGACCCCCTGTTTTTCAAAACAACCCCCTGGTCTAGCCCATCCCTTCCCCCTCTGTTCCGACCTCAAAGATCCAGAACAGTATTCAGGAGGAAGCAACAACCTGAATGGACAAACGAAACGACAATGCTCGCGCCCACGGTGCGCGTGTGTCTAGGTGGGGGTGCGTCTGTGTGTGTGTGTGTGTGTGTGTGTGTGTGTGTGTGTGTGTGTGTGTGTGTGTGTGAAGGGGATGGGGGAGGGGGGAGTTGAGCGCGAGCACGTGCTTGTGAGCGTTTGTATATGTGTGTATGCTTGCATGTATGTCTGCCTGTCTGTCTCTCCCCCCCCCCCTCTCTCTCTCTCTCTCTCTCTGCTTCCATCAGTGTCTATGGCTGTGCGTGCGTGCTTAATCACATACACACTCGCGCGTTTGTATGTGTGTGTGTGTGTATGCGTGCGCGCGTGCGTGCATGTGTGTGTGCACACGTGGTGTGTGTGTGTGTGTGTGTGTGTGTGTGTGTGTGTTCGTGTGCGTGCGTGCGTGCGTACACACACACACACCACACACATATATATATATATATATATATATATATATATAATATATATATAAGGAGTCATAAGTCCCAGGCCACTGCTTTTCCAAACATTTTTTGTGGAGCGGGGCCCAAACTGCACGGAGATCTGAATCAACCTGTAACTATATACAGACAGACAGACAGAGAGGTACGGTAAGGTAAAGTTGCTTATAGCCCAGGCGAGATATATATATATATATATATATATATATATATATATATAAGTATATATATATACATATATATATATATATATTTATATATATATAATGAAATTTTAAAACGGAAAAAGTAAAAACACCTACAAAATTGTTTCGAGCCAAAGTGCTCTCCTCAGGGTATATATAAATCTGGGCACGCCACCGGTGTTATATAGTGTGGTGTGTGTGCGTGTGAGCTCTGCACGTGTGGCACGTGGCCTGTAGATTTTTTTCTTTTTTTGGGGCGCGTTCAAGGGGGACGTGCAAGGAATGGTGCATTGACAAAGATTTCCATTTGTGCCCCGCAATTATTAATCATTTCTATTTTGGAGTTCAGGGGGTGCTAGATGGGGGGTTTTCATAATATCAGCCACTTTTCTGTAGTACATAAGTTGCATTTTTTAGAAATGTTGTTGTATGGTGCTGCTTTTTATAATTTTCCATGATATGTTGTTTATTTATTTTCTTATCTTTAAGCTTCCAAATATATTTACTTACTTCTGTTTGGTTTTTTATATTTTTCGTTTTTGAAGGACTGTCTATGGTTTGCATATCTGGTTTGCCGTGATCCCTATGTATGTTTCTTTATCACTGTCTGTTGTTACCGTAGCTTGGTTTCACAATGTTGCTGTAGAGACATTGTTATTCAGAGGGCACTGGTCTTTTTTGAACCATTTTAAAACCAGATATGCAAACCATAAACAGTCCTTTAAAAATGAAAAAAAATAAAAACCAAACAGAAATAAGTAAATATATTTGGAAGCTTAAAGATAAGAAAAATAGATTACAAATATCATGGAAAAATTATAAAAAGAGCAACACATACAACAACATTTCTAAAAAATGCAACTTATGTACTACAGAAAAGTGGTGATATTATGTAAACCCATCTAGCATCCCTGAACTCCAAAAGAAATGATTAATAATTGCAGGCACAAATGGAAATCTTTGTCAATGCACCATTCCTTGGCACGTCCCCCTTGAACGCGCCCCAAAAAGAAAAAAAATCTACAGGCCACGTGCCACACGTGCAGAGCTCACACGCACACACACCATACTATATAACACCGGTGGCGTGCCCATATTATACATACCTGAGGAGAGCACTTTTGGCTCGAAACAATTTTGTAGGTGTTTTTACTTTTTCCGTTATAAAATTTCATTTTAAATGTTATGTCGCTCCCTACCTGGTTGAGCACTTTTAGAATTCTGAGTGGCTTTTTAACTCTAATTTTATATATATATATATATATATGTAACACACACACACACATACACACACACTCACACACATTGCGGTGTGTGTGTGTGTGTGTGTGTGTGTGTGTGTGTGTGTGCAGATGTGCGTGTGTTTGTTCATGTGTGTGCGTGCGTGCGTGGTGTGTGTGTGTTGTGTGTGTGTGTGTGAGTGAGAGAGAGAGAAAAGAGAGAGAGCGCGCGCGCGCGCGCGGCGCGCGCGCGTGTGTGTGTGTGTGTGTGTGTGTGTGTGTGTGGCGCGCGCGCGTTTGTCCTGAAGTATGTGGGTGCGAAAGTTTCACATGTCTACGATCACTCTAGTGTGTCAGCCTCTCTGCTCCTCGTCTCTCTTGACACGATAGTCACGACAGAGGACAAGTGATGACTCAAGCACGTGACACAACGTAACTGGACGACACTATACGTGGGTCGTTACTCGCCGCCTCCCTCCACCACCCCATCCGCACCCACCTACCTATCCCTTCATCCTCCAGCCTTTTCAAAAAAAAAAAATTTTAAAAAAATTAAAAAAATGGAATTTCCAACTGATTCCTTCACTTGTCCTCTAAAGGGTTAAAGGTACCCAAATCGTTACAGGAAGGTAACAATAAAGGTACACATTGTAAAACGGTTGAAACACGAGCAATCCTTTTATTTACTCTCTCTCTCTCTCTCTCTCTCTCTCTCTCTCTGGGACCAGAGGGTGGGTGGGGTGGGGGTGGGGTGGGGTGGGGGGGGGGGGGGGGGGGGGGGGGGGAGGCGGCTACGTGGTTTGGTACGAAGCTGCAGGGTGCCATTTGTTTTCAGCCACAGAAAAACAAATTCTGCATTTTCCTGTGACAATGCCCTTACTGGACTTTCAGCGACGGTGGAGACAGCCCTGAACGCCCTGCTGACTGACAATGCCGTGTCAACCGGAAAATTGCAGGTGAAGGCGGGCAACACGGTGGTCGTTCTACGACTGAAGCCAGTCAGCCCCAGTGTCAACAACAACAATAGCGGATCCTGTTATGAACCGCAGAACGCAGGTTCAGTACTACAGGAAGAATCCCCCCCCCCCTCCCCCAAGTAAACAGAACAGCAACAACAATAGCGGATCCTGTTAATGAACCGCAGAACGCAGGTTCAGTATACAGGAAGAATCCCCCCCCCCCCCCCTCCCCCAAGATAGCAGAACAGATGACCGAACAGGTTGATGCTAGTCTCGGAAACACCAGCGATGAAAATGAACTGGCCGTGCTTGACATCGAGTCAGACGAAGACAGTATGCAGCACAGTACACAGGGCATTACAGAAGAAAACATCAGGCCTACATACGATGATGATGACACGCGGCATATTCAGGGTGTTCTTCTGTGTCTCTGTGTTCTCATCAGCCAGAGTGTAACATCAGCGATCCAGAAATCCAGCAATCGGACATCGACGTAAGTGTGGAACAATCCATAGTCGTCGGTTCTGGCTCTGGAATCGTAGACGATTATGTTGTATTCTGACAGATCGACAGGTGCAGACACGATTGCAAGATCCACACAGAAATAAAGAGTTCTGGAAGGTTGTGCTTCATCGAAGGATGATAAGGTGTGCTGCTGTGTGAATCGGATGATACAGTTTTGGAATATTCCTGCGATCCGAGCTCGGAGGACGGTTTTTGTTTGTTCTGGCTCGTGAAGCTGGAAGAACGACACACGTCATTGGGCTAGTGTAAACTGGCCAATCTTCGGAAAGGATGAGTACCGGGCCACACAGAACATGCAGAGCACGTGCTCTACGGCGGTGGCGCGCTCTCCACAAATTGATCCAGTTTTACCGGGGTGAACGGACATCAACAGAACTGACAGTGAACGCATACCAGTGACATTTTCTCGTCATGTTTTTTTTGGTGTTGTTTTCTCATGTAAAGTAAAAAAAAAAAAAAAAAAAAAAAAAAAAAAAAAAAAGACATTGCTGTGGTTTCCATGGATGAGAACTATAAAATAGGCATTCTGGCTCACCCACCTCCGCCAGCTCCAACCGGCTAAAGCCGGTTTCGCTGTTGCTCCGCCGGCTTACCAGAGTGCCTATTTTATAGTTCTCTAATAGTAAACACTTTACAAACATACATAATGTGTAGGATTATCTGTTTTTAACACTAATTTAGAAAACTTTTGAGACTTTAGTTTTTGCTTAAACCTTCGTTTTTCTTGATCGTCTTCAATAACATCATTTTCACGCATACATTCATCAAATGCGTCTGTCTTTCATGTGGAATAAAACTACAGTCTTTAACTGTTCTCTAAAGTCTTTTAAAACTGAGTTATATTTTTGACATAAAACCACAACTTATCCCAGCATGTCTTCCACTGAAAGCCAGTTTTGATAAAGTGTTTTCTTTTTAACTATGTCTCTTTCTGCCGAAAAAATCATCTATAATAAATAGTGTCTGCGTTCCTTCAAAACTGTCTATAAAAGTGTTCTAACACTCGCTAAGTTTATTGCTAGGATCAACTAAAAAAGATTTCATCATCCGTCCATATAAACCTTCTGTCGTGATATGCTTTGTTCCATTTAAGTGTTGGGCAGAAAATTACTATATGATCAAAAATTATAACGATAAACTGTTTGTAATAGGTCGAGGATAAATATTGTTTTTCCACAACCAGTCTGTCCACAAATCAATGAACAATGAGGGGTTTTTGTCATAAAGTTTAACATCGGCATTGACACCAAAGTCGTCTGCTCCATAGTTTTAAAACATAATTTAATCTAATCCAGTTATTGTTTTTATCATACTCTCTGTCAAAACTTGTTCAGTATAATAAAACCCTATAAGGCCCAAATGTGTAAGATTAATCCAGTTTAGTTCTGTAAGATCGTTTCTATTTAGACTAATATCAATTTTGTTGCTTGTTGTTATGACCTTAATATCCTCGCCATTGTAAAGAACAACAACAGTAACTTTAAGTTTGTCAACGTCTAAGTTTTGCCAGCTAATAAGAATTCCTTTCATAAGATTGTCACTGACGCCCAGAGCTCCATTTCTCGCCTCATCTTTTAAGACAGAAATTTTAAATATCATTGTGAACGTGTCTCCTAATTTTGTGCGTGGAATGAACTGTAATTTTGTAGAAGCTTTCTTTAAAACCGATTCTCTTCTGTGGAGGATGTACTGTTTGTCCCCAAACGGCTTTATTTCGATCTCTTTCCGACTGTTGTCCTCTGGCATAAGACTTACATGTTAAAGGGCCAGAGTTCAATGCTTTTCTAAAACTTTTTTGACGGTCAAAAAATGTAAATGGGCTTAAGAATTTAAATTTTATGTCCCATTCTAAATATGGTTCTAAGTGCCATTTGTTGTCAGTTTTTCGAACTATTTTATATTCATACTGACCCGCATTATTTGCTTCTACATTGCGTAGTTGTTCTAGTTTAGGAAACCTTTTGTTGTCGTCAACCTCTCTGCGCTTATAATAACCATCTTTAGTGTACTCAAAACCATATAAAGTGCCTATCTCACCGTTTTGTTCAAAGTCCTCAACGTCTGCAAGGTCTTTTAATTCTAAAGTTACACACCTCTCAGGCGCTAATGTGACCCCCGAATCGTCTGGTCCACGTGACATTTTTTAAAACAACGTATTATTTTATTTCCAAAACAATGTGCAGGCTGTCACATTTGACGACTTTTCCTGTTTGGTCTTTGATTTTTATATTAAATGATCTGACCCTCCCACAAGCTAATCTTTTAAACTGTAAATTAGGGAATTGTATAATTTCATAATCGCAATATGCAGCTTTCCCTGATGGAAGAGCTCTTAAAACAGTTGAGGGCTTTCCATCATATAAGTTTTCATCAGTGCTCAGCTCGTCCAAATGAACATAGAGTAATGAATGTAATGCAAGATCGAGCGGGTTTTCTCCCTCATAAGTAGTTTTGTCTGGTGTAACTATAAAAGTATGAACGGCATAATTGTCAGTTGCAAAGCCTAACATTTTAGCTAGCTCTCCATCAAAAAGGTAACTTACTTCTTCTTCTTCAGGTTTGAATGTCAACATTATTTTCAAATTTGCATTGTTAAGTTTGAGAGTAATGTCGAAGTTACTCATTGCTTCTTTCAGCGAGCAAAACCCGTAATAACCATCAGGTATGGTTAACGGCTAACTAATTTTCCTCTATTGTCAAATTTTGAAATCTTATTATTCCTCTTGGATTGACTTATATTAAACCATACGACTTTGTAGAATATTTCATGGAGTGCGACCCTTTGGGTTCCGCAGTTATTATCAATAGCATATTCTAAAAACGAAGGACTGTCTTGAGTTGTTATTGTTACAAACATTTTTTAAAACAATTTAAAAATGAGTGCATTCAAATATACTAATGCAAAATATTCTGTTGGGCCGCACTACAATCTTAAAAATATAACAACTGACACCCTTGACATTTCTGTGACTCAGTCTGACGCCTTTCAAGTAAAGGTTAGTACTCCATTAAACAGATATCTTAACCCCCCTATTAAAAACGACTACATCCCGAAAGTGTGGTTCAGTCATCCGATGCAGTTTTATCAGAACCAGTTAAACTTTGCTGTGTTTTGTGCATCAACTGGGTGTGGAGTGTCGTATGCTGATCATTTAAATCATCCTGATCCTTTGGTGAGGTCAGTGTATAGATTTCATTTTTATTACACCTTCAGACGTATTTTATCTGAACTGCAAGCACCATTACCAAATGACAAAACGTTTAATCCATTCAGCAACAGAATAGATTACAAGGCTTTTGAAAGGATCTGTAACGAATTTGATATTGACCCAAAGACAGACTTTAGACAAAAGTTGGATCTTAATCATGGTTTAGGCACTCTTTATTATTGGGGCGTGCATAGAAAGTATAACTATGATTGGAAATCCTCCTTACACATCTTTCTCTTCAGGCACAACTGTTCACCTCGGGTCCATAGAGCAAGAGCATAAAACAGCATGGACAACATTTATTTTGGATACTTCTAAGGGTCTAACAAAAGCGGGAATAGAACGAATAAACGACTCTATTCGTACTTATGTTTGGTGTTTGCTAGGTTCGCAAGCACAAACGAGATCAAACATAATTGATCCTTCTACTGGCTTTGACGCCCAAAAACAGTTTATTTAGCAAATTTAGAGGATTCTATTAATTCTGCAATTGATTTGCCTTCAAGTATTAAAAGGTACCAAAATGTTTTGCAATACGCAAGATCGAAAGTAGACTTTGCTGTTGGCACTGGTTTATACATGCGCCTTCTGACCTCAGACTCCAGATAGGAACAAATAATAAACTATAATAATGAAATCCTTGTGGCTGGTAAAGAAGAGAAGGTCGGAAAAAACGACATAAATTCTAAGCCAGCAATAGCAATAAAAAAAAGAAGTCCCAATCCCCGTGGCCCCTCAAAACCCCATCCAATCCCCAAGGCCAAAGCCCAAAGGCCATTGAAGACGCGGACTTTGTTCGTGATGACCATGAATATGAAAAGACAGCACTTGTTATTTGATTAACTGCCGTAGGATTACTTGGTCTTTATCTTACTATAAAGTAACCCAACTATTAAGACAACTAATGTCCATAAGTGCTCGGCCATAAAGCCAACTACTTTACTTGCAGTAGACAAAAGCCAGCTAACGATCCCTCCTATTATACCAGGCAAAGAATCTATTGCTTTACTGGCTAATTTTTTTAGTAAGTTTGCAAGGTGATCGAGTTGTTTTTTTACCCATGATTTATCTGACGACGGAGTTGGTGGTCCTGGTGGCACTGCTCCCCCACCACCGCCGCCTGTAATAGCCAACACCAGTGTACTTATTGCAAATCCTAAGGCTGTTATAACACTTGCTAATGTGACGCCTTGCTCTCTAAACAGTGTTCTTATTCGTTCTGCTAACGTTGTGTCTTCATATAAAATTCTTTGGATAGTTTCTCTTATTCTGCTCACTTGAGTTCGTAATTGTTCTCGGTTAGTAGACAGCACTTCTAGTCTTGCTGATCTCTCTTGTTCAAGATCTTTTAGTCTTTGTGTTATTCTTTCTTTAACACCAGGTCCTAAGTTGTGGTCATCAGCCTCAACTAGTTTTTCTTTTTCTCTTTTTATATGCTCATCTAGTTCACCCAGTTTTGCTAAATTGTTTGTTAATTCACCTCTGATGCTTTTCAAAGCATGATCAAGGGCCGTTATTTCTCTCATAGGTAGCGGCGGATCGTGCATAGTTTTTAATACTGTTTCTTCTGAAAAACTGGTTTTCTGCTTCTATTATTTTGTTTGCTGTTGGGCTTAAATCTTTAAGTTCCATGTTTTGTATTTGGTTATCTGTTGGGAGTTCTTGTAGTGTGTTTTGAAGTTTAGCAACTGCCTCACTGTCTAATCTTCGCGGTTTAGCAATGCCAAGGCGATTTTGATCGCTCACACTGAGCCTTTGTCTAATTGTACTCTTTTTTAAAAACTTTGATGAGTCTGGTTTAGTTGTAAGCTGAACAAGTTGTCCTTCATCGTTTCTCACAAACAAATGGTCATCTTTTGTTTCAAAATCATTAGGGTCTATAAAATCAGGAGGTTCTTGGCCTAAACTTGGATAAAATGATTTGACCTTACTTTCTGTTAATTCACGCGCAATGATTGTAATGGATGTGTCAAAGGTTGTCATTTCACTCATGTCGTCTCCAGGATCAAAAACATCATAATCTTCTTCTGCCATGTTTTTAAATAATTAACTTTTTATTTTGTTTTATAAAAAAAATGTCACAAGCATATGGCTCAATTCTTGACCCGCATAGAAGGCTGAAAGAGCCCTTTGGCGTGAAGGGAAATAAACAGAATATTATTGTTCCAAATAATCCATCTACTATTGATTCAGATCAAATTCTTACTGTTAAATTTCCAGACCTAGGAGCAGATGAAGTGATTGTGCCGGGATCTGCACGGCTTACTTTCAAAATAGAACTTGATTCAGCAACAGACGAAAACAGGACAGTAGTTCAGAATCTGGGACGGGCAAATCGTTTAAGAAAATTTCTAAAAAAACTTGAGGGGCAAGAAATATTTTTTTACACAATGCAGACATATTTCTAATTATTCTGATCTATGGGCTAACCGATAATGAAAGGGCCGATCTTGCGTTTCAAGGAATCGAAAATAACGAAGCACTAAAACACAGAATAGACGCCGAAGACGCTAAAGACGGTAACAAGTATGAAGCTGTAAGTTTTGCTTATGGAAATCGCTTTTCCATACCCTTAATTTTTGAGTTGTTAAAAGCGCATGCGCCTACTTTCAAGGAGCATTAAAAGACAGATTGTCATATGAACTAACTTTTTAATGAATACAAACGTGTCATTAAATCTACAGACACTGATTCCAAGTACAGCATTTTCGACATCTCGTTAGAGTTTGACATTGTTAGCAACCCTAACTTAGCAAGGCTGATTGAGCAACAATATCAGTCAAAATTAGCAATATATTACGAAAGAGGGTGATTCATCATTCAAAAATACCTAAAAGCAGAGGCAGACACTATATGGAACTTTAGTTTTAGCGCCGCAGCAAGAACCCTTAAAAGGTATTTTATTGCTGTGTGAAGATGAAGAACCATTCAAAAGACAAAGGAAAAGTTTTTCCCAAACCTAAAAAACGAAAGACAAATGTTCAATTGAGGGAAGTCCTAAACCAGTCAAAGTGTGGGCTTAAACCTTATTTCCCTTTTGAGAAAAAAGAAATTTTTTGGGGCGGGAGGTCAGAAGCCCAAAATTTGACCTTGCGTCTAAAGATCTACCCCCTTCAAGGTTAACTTGAGAATATTTAACAACGAAATACGGTTTATGGATTGACCTAAGGCAAAGAGGATAATCAGTTGCAGGGTGTGGAGAAACGTTAAAGACGAAATTTAAAAATTCAAATTGATAAAGAAAAAGGAGTGAAAACCATTAAATTACATTTGTTTTAAAAATTATGATGCCAGGAATATTAAAGATAAACAGTTTAAAAGAATCCAATACAAATTATTTTTTTTAAAAAAATGTTGTTACGACTTATCCAAAAAGTGCCCAAAGAAGAGAATTCTGTTGTTTTAACTAAAAACTTTCAGATTAACCAACATTCCCAAAAAACAAAAACTGAGCAGGACCTTTCAAAATCAGCAAAACCCAAACAAAAGGTATTCGCTGTCTTTAATCTGTTAATATGTTAAATGGGCACGTCATATGGCCACAGCAGGAACAATGAGGCTCTTAGCAACGGGTAGGTGCACCCGGTAGTATACCCTCTAGGTGGTTTGTCTTTAAACTCTTGGCCTGTGTTCATTGGCTGTTAAGTGCTGTCAAAAAAAAATAAAAGTAAACTCCAAAAGACACAGCTGTGGTTAACTAATAACAGAAAATTGTTCCTTCAAAATGACAATAAAATAAAAGCACTTGCTGACTCAAAAAATCAGGATGAAGAATTTAGTCGCCTACAGGTATTTTTAAGGACTAAAAAAAGCAAAAGTTTGTCTTCAAAGAAAGGCAAGGGCAACTTTTTCCCAAAACCAGCACCGACCAGATAAAAAAGGAATGTTTTAAAAAAGTAAAAGAAAACATTTTAAACTTGTTCAAAACAGCTCACATTAACAAAAACCAAAGGGGTTTTTTCTTTAGTTTATGAGTACAAGACAAAAAACCGTTGTATTGATTCTGATTATTTTTTATTTTTTGAATTTAAAAAAAATATTTTTGAGTTAAAAAGAAAAAAGCGGGATAAGTAAAAGGTTCAGATGTTGTTTGAAGCAAATGGAGGGGAAAGCTTTGTCAAAAAGCTTAAAAAAATGAGGTCGTTTTAGAATTATTGATCCAACAAACGTGCAGGAAAAAGGGTTTAATGAATTTCTCAATTCCAAGTAAACTAACAAAAAACCCCCCGTTTAAATAAGGAAGTTGTTTTAATTGGGACTATTAAAATAAAAAGAAAATCAGAAGTCTGGGTCCAACTAAACAGCAGACTATTTTTTTTCAATAAGATTAAACCTGGTTGGGAATAAATTCTTCCCACAGAAAAGAAGCCTTAAAAGAGTAAAATGAGAGGCTCTGGTTGGTCAGAGGGTGAAGCCCCTAGACATCGATTAAGACAGGCTAAGTTGAGCCGATTGTAGGCAAGTTTTTCATTCCATGCCTCCAAAATTTGTTGATAAGAAAGCAGTTTGCAAATTTAAAGGGAAATTTAGCGACAAAAGTTTTATGTGGTGTGCGTTTTGCTAGCTAGGCTGCATCCGTTTCCAAAAAAAGCAGAGGGCAGTATCTAAATATTTTTTCAAATGGGCCAATGATTTACTTTAAAGGCCTTGAAAATTTTTATGGCTGTAGGGCTAAATTTTTAAGTTTGAAAAAAAATAGCCCCAAATTTTCTGTTAATGTCTAAACATCGTCTGGAAAAAAAACCAACCCTTCTGCCAATTTGAGTGTAAAAAAACAGTCCAACAATAGGCGACCCCAACCCAAAACTCATGTAGACTACTCTGATGAAAAACCTTTAAGGGTTGAAATAAAACTTAATGACAATGGGTTGAAATTTCTAGTGCATTTCTACAAAAACAACATAGCAAAAAAGAAATTTTTTAGAAAATGTTTAACAGAATTCCGTCGTTCAAAACGCGACGTTTAAAAAAGAAAAATGGGATTAGCCAGTTGACTGTGATACGAAAATTATTACGCCCGGGGGGAAGGCAAATATAGTTAGTTTTTAAAAACTGGGGGAAAACGGTTTTCAAACTAGCATATGGTGTTTAGCAGACTTTCGTTTACTCATTTTTTCCTTATGAAGACCAACCCACAGAAACTTCTTAAAACAGTCTTAATGAGGGATTTATCAGATTTTTTCATTTGCTTTTCATTGTTAGGTCGGATGGCGAAAAATTTAAAGCAGAATTATACAAGGGACAATTTCTGCCCAAAAAACTTCTTAAAAAAAAATGCCCGCAAGTGGTAATGGCCTGTTCTATTTAAACTAAATTTTTCTGAAATCATAAGAAGCCTGAAGACCACAAACAGTTGATATCACTCACTGTGGATTTGTGGGGCGGCCTTTTGGGTTTCCAACGCAAAAGAATCAAAAGTAGAGGCCATGATAAAATTAGTGGAAGTTTTAGAGGAGCAGCACATAAAAATGCATTTTTTCAACTTAAGTTTGAAAAAAAAGACTGGGAGTGCATATTTTCTTTCACACTTGCGAGGTTAGATCTAACCCTTTAAAGCAGCAGTCCAGCGACTTTCCCGGGTGTCAAAGCAATTTCACGTCAAACGAAAGTAATGTGGTTTTTACTTTAAATAAAATGTCTTTCTACGAACTATGCAACACATGATGGGTTAAATTTGGTCACTGGGTAGTTCTTAAAGTCCTGCCCAATAACAGAAGAATTTTTGACCCAAATCTGTTAGAAAAGGCGTTTACCCTTATGGTACAAGAACAGGGGGCAAGTTTGACAAAGTACACTTCGCCTAAAGGCGCGGGTTTTTTTTCGAGTTAGGGAAAGGACATCATGATTCTGTTTACCAGAATGTCAAGATGGTGGCAGATTTAGAGTGTAAACGATGGGAACTATCATGATTCCTATTTAATGGGGTACATTTTTTGTTGGGGACGTCTTTAAAAAATTTAGGAGCCTCCCTTGAAAATTACAGCCTGGATCCGCGAATTTTTTTTCTGGCCTGGGATGAGTGGGACGCTTTTTTTAAAATTTCTGGAGAAAAAATTGATTTATGGTTAAACTGCCATTGCTTCAAGATGTTGAAAGGATTGCGTGGGGGAATCGTATGGGGGGTCGAACCTTTTCCGTAAGCAAACAAAAAAAATTTATTGGGGGACTTTAAACCCAAGTTAAAGGTTAACTATCTCATGTTTTTTGATGCACAATCTGTTTGGATGGGCAATGGCCCCTTTAAAAATTCCATTAGCAATTTTAAATGTCAAAGACGGTGTTCGATAATTTTCAAAAAGCTTTTAAGGGGGTTGAGCAGTTTGCGCCAGATCAACAGTGGGGTTACTTTCTAGAAGTTAAATTAGATATCTAAGGAACTCCCATGTTTTAACAAAAATATTTACCCATTAGCGCAGAAAGTCTAAGATGGCAAAAACGAAAAACTAATAATGTGCCTAATTTAGTACAAAAAAAATTATGTCTGTCATTAAAAGACTTCTTCAATTTTTTTTTAAAAAAGACAGGGTTTTTAAGTTGACAGCTGTTCATCGTTTTATTGCTTTGATCAAAAACAGTTCATAAAAACCAAACTTTAATAAAGGGAAACACTGATCTCAGAAATTAATCCACAGATGAGAAAAAAGACTTTTTCAGTTGATTAACAACAGCGGTTTTGGAAAGACTATGGGATTCCGCAAAAGCGTAAAGTTGTTAGTTTGGGTCACCAGAGGGAACGATGCAATTAAGCAAAATTCAAAAAAAAATTATCAGGCCTTCAAAAGGGATTTCATAAAAAAAGTTTTTGGTTAATGATAAAAAAAAAAAGAAGTCAAATTGGAAAAGGCCTTTTTTATTGGGTTTACTTTTTAGAGCTGTCAAAAGCTTTTGATGTTGGGAATTTCTTTACGACAAACTTTAAACCTTGTATCTTGAGTCAGGGGTCTGTAAAACAGATACAGATTCCTTTGTAATCGACATCCAAATTAAAGATATTAAAAAAGCAAGGAAATTTTAGAAGTAGCAAAAGGGGCCCTTGCGGTGGGTACGGACATTGTTTAAACTAAAGATTCGCCTTTGTTTTAAGATTTTTAAAAAAGGAAGGTTTTGGGGTAGATGAAGATGAATTTTCTGGAGGTGTGATTTGGGGTTTGTGGGGTTTAGGTCGAAAAAAGTAAAGTCTTTAAAACCAAAAAAAGTTGTCAAAAAGAAAGGGAATTTTCGAAGGTTTTTGTGCAGTCAAACATTTTTAATTTACAATTACAAAAAAAGCATTGTTTGGCAAAAAAAAAACTTTAAACATGACAATTACAAACTTCGATCTATTTTACATTTGGGGTCAACACAAATTTTTGTTTTTTTAAGAGTATTTTGATAGGGAAAAAAACTAAACGGTATTTGTATCCAGAGTTTTCATAGGAATTGGTCATTGGAGGGGCTTTTTTTTTTAAGCGAATTTTAATAATTTGTTAAAATTTTTTATCAGTATTGGTGGATTATTTGTGGGGGGTTTTTTGTTTAAAATTTTTGATTTTTTTAAAAAATTTTTGGTTAATGGGTTGTTTTTTTTTTTAAATTGGGGTTTTTTTAATAATTATTCCAATTTTTTTTTTTTGAGTAATTTTTTCTCAGATTGGGGGGTTGGTTTAATACTAAGCGACTGGAACTGTGTCTGCGGGATTTTCTGCGTTCTTCCTTCACAAAAGATTTTCGGGGGGGTGGTCGTTTTGTTTTTGTCAGTTTTCTTTAAAAAATACACGGGGATTAATTTTCAAATTTTTTTTATTCCCTATTTGGGTCAACTCCAACTGGATTTGTTGCCCTGATGCGGTGGGCCCCTTCCCTTCTCCGGCGATTTAAAATTTTTCTCATTTTAAACCAAATGGTAATAGTATTTTTTGATGAAGGGTCTTCAACAACTTATGTGTTTTTTTTGATTGTTGTTCTGGTTTTTGCCTTTAATTCTTAAATTATTATTGCGCGAAAATGAGGGCCCGTCTTCTACCCATTTTTGTGTTGCCCAGAATTGTCAATCGCTTCTGTGAAAACTGGTTGGAGAAAAGTCTTTCAGATAATGTTTGTTTAAGTTTTCAACCAAAACTGTGATCTGTGACTCCCCCGGGAAAGTCCTTTTTTTAAAGGTAACTCTATTTTTAACAATAATTTATTTACTTGAAAATTTAAATTCTTTCATCATCGACTTTTATTTTTGCGAGGTTTAAATTAAAGGGGCTGTTGATTATCAGTTGTTAAGCGACGCAAAAGCAAAAGCACTTTTTGTGTTAATGGTTCCGCTTCTTTGTTTCTTGAAGCTTTTTTTTTAATGGGTGTAAGTGCGTACTAATTTTTCGTCTAATGTTTCATGGGGTAAATTTGAAGACCCATTTGATGGGTGCGTTCGGTATTGTGTTGACAAAGTGGGGTTTCTTTGTTTTGTTTAGGCGCTGGTAAATAAATTTGCAATCGCTTTGTTTAGTTAACCATCTTTTGCTTTTTTGTTCACTGACTCCGCGGCTTGGCTAAGCTTTTTAATTTGGGCGTTATTCCTTTCCAATATCCTTTTGGAGAATAATAGATTTTGTAAAATTTTTTTCGCCAAAAATTTGTGCACAAAATACACAGCGGTAATGCCAAAGAACAAAAACAAATATTTTTGCACCCTTTTGTTTTTCGGGATGGTTGATAAAGTCGCAAAAAAAATTTTGTGGGGGCAATGTTTCAATTTTTTGCCTTTTTAATAGAATTTTTTTTTTTTTGCCTGGTCAACATCTTTAAATTTTGGTAAGCTGAAAGGGGACCGGGTGTTTAAGTCTGTCGTTATAAAATCAAAATGCTCCATTCTTTGCTTTTAATAGGTGTCTTGTCCCAGCAGCTAGTTGCTTTTTTGCTCGTTTATGTCTTTTTCTTTTTTTTTTATTTTGTATTTTATAAATGGAAATTTAAATTTCGCTAAAAGAAAGCGCTTTAACCCAGCGCACCTCATCATTACGAGTAAAAGCCATTTTTATAAATTTATTTTTTTAATTTAAAATTTTGAAAATGTCGGGGTTTTTTTCCTTGCTTATCTAAAAAATCTTTCGTAAAAAATGAAGCTGTAATAACAGAAATTGCTTGCTGAGTTTTTCAAAGTCTAGTTTGCCAAGATCTGCTGGTTTTATTTTTAACAATTTTTTTACCAAGCTTTTGTATATCTAATTTTGCTCCAAAAAACGAAGAATGGTATAAAAGGGTTAGAAATAGTTTTTTCGGGCTAATTTTTAAAAAATAAAAAATATTTATTCATTATTAAAACATGAAACCCGGATGTCTATTCCTGAACTATGATTACAAATGATCCAAGTGTAAAAAAAGGGTATTAGCGCCAAAAGGAAAGGCTGTATTCTTTAGCAGAAATGGGGGAAAAACAAAAACGTACTTGGGAAATGATTCGCATTAAACAGATTCAACAAGGGTGCCAAAAAGACATTGTAAGTATAAAACCCAGGTATGAAGCGCAACTGGGGCCCAAAGAATGGTAAAAGTGTTGGGAAAAACGGTTCTTAGTTTGTAAATAAACTAGTTAGAAAGTTTTGCTCCCTTGTTTTCGACAAATTTTATGTATGTTTTAAAAGCAGGATCCCGTTTTAACAAGTATTAAGTCTTTTGGATGTGATCTATTTTTACAGTTTGGAACATTTTTTAATCGCAATAATCTTTGGGGTTAATTACTTTTAATCATATAGATTTTGTTTCCCTTCAAAATGACCCAAACCCGAAAATC
>JAMYXO010004084.1:0-18284 GCA_033310375.1 Conus canariensis | reverse complement strand
ATTTAGTCAGTCCAGACGAGGTCATTCCCTTTCTTGTAAAGTGTGTGCAAGAACAGTAACATCAGAATGATTTGTATGTATTGTTGTATCATCAGCAAAGAGTTCACAGGTGGATGTGATATGGAGAGGTAGATCATTGATGTAAATTGTGAACAGTAAGGGACCCAGGATAGAGCCTTGTGGGACGCCATAGGAAAGTGTTTGAAATGAAGAGAAAGTTGTATTAATTTTTACACATTGTTGCCTATTTGTGAGATATGAGTGAAAAAGCGTAAGTGTTTTTGTGGATAAGCCAGAGAGATAGAGATAAGAGAGAGAGAGAGAGAGAGAGAGAGAGAGAGAGAGTCTGTGTATGTGTGTGTGCGTGCGTGCGTGCGTGTGCGTGCGAGAGAGACAAAGTGGGAGACAGACAGACAGAGAGACAGAGAGAGAGAGAGAGAGAGAGAGAGAGAGAGAGAGAGTGAGTGAGTGCGCGCGCTTGCTTTATACTTACAAATCCTCGAAACGGTCAATCTCTGCCATGGTTATCTTTCTGTCCCCTTGACAGCCTTCAAGGTCTACAAAAAATTTCTGAAAAAGTATAGAATACACGCTCTGATGCACACTCAGCAGAAAAGTGTGTGTGTGTGTGCGTGCGTGCGTGTGTGCGGTGCGTGCGTGCGTGCGTGCGTGCGTGTGTGTGCAAGGGACCAGAATTCTGTGGACAAATTGTATGTTGTATAAATTTTCTTTTTTGCACGTGAATCGCGCGCGTGCAATTGTGTGTGTGTGTGTGTGTGTGTGTGTGTGTGTGTGTGTGTGTGTGTGTGTGTGGTGTTGCGTTTGTGTGTGTGTGTGTGTGTGTGTGTGTGTGCGCGCGCGCGCGTGCGTGTGTGCGCGCGCGCGCGTATTTGTTTCCTTGTGAGAGCAAGAGTTACCCTACTTGTTTATTCTTCGATTTGTAGTTGATATCGGTGGCTGACAGGTAGTGGACAAGACCTCAACAGGCTTGTTGAACGACTGGATGAAGCATCAACACGAAAACAGACGCGCATCACACCCCGCAATAAATATTCTTGAGTAACCTTTATGTATCCCCAAAATGGTCGGTCTGTAACTATGTACATAGGTTTTTAGTATAGCGTATCTAATCATTTTTTACATATGTCTTGGTATAATTTGGGTTTACACGTGTCTTACCAGATGCTTGTGTTACAAACAGATCGACTTTACTAATCATCGATTGCTGATTCAGCGGATGACTGGGAGTGCACAGTAGACCTTCCCAGAATGGGAAAACCGTCCGGAGATCGTAAGAAAGCGTGGCATGAGCTCTCTACTCAGGTTCATCGAAACAAAACGATTCTGATCGAACTCGCTGCGCCTTACGAAAACAGAACGGAGCAAGCTCATATCGACAAGACTGAGAAGTACGCCAGTTTAGCAAGCAGTTCGAGAGAGTCTGGCTTCCAGGCGAAAAGTTCTCGCCACAGAGATTGAAGCGAGGGATGTGTAGGTTCATCAGCTTATGGTCTCATGAAACAGCTCGGGATTTCTGGTCAGAGGAGGACCCTGAAGGGAACGTCAGAGGCAGCTGAAAACATCTTCGCTGGATCAGGTCGAGGAGGAACAAAAGTGAACTTATAAGGCTTACATTTCCAGTTCATAACAGGTGCCCGTTAGCGATGCAGTGACGACATCCATCTTAAAACGACACGCCTTCAGACGTTCAAACCGTCGCTGCGAGTGTGGCATAGCAGCAGACGCGAAGGGAGAGGTGGCAGCTCTCCTCTGAGGGACACTGATGTGAGAGGTCAGTGTTAGGCGGCGCAGCGATCCTTCCAGCCATATGGGTGACGGCGGGTCTAACCTGTGTCGCCGGGGGACGGCTCTTGGAGATGTGGGGCGACTGGCGATGGAGCGCCGCCTAACTGCAATTACCGTGGCCGGGATACCTTTGCTCTGAGCCAGGCAGGTATGGGGGCACTCCTTAGGGGGTTTGGGCTGAATGTTACCGGCCAATTTTAGGTACTCGCGCAGCGCTCCAGCGACTTTCCTCCTGCCCCCTGTTTGAGGCAGCCTCACGCAGCACAGGGACCATCGCCACCCGAGCTAGAAGAAGGGCGCCTGGGTCGTCCTGAAGACAGCCTTTTATTTGTGGAAAAGAGGCCAATACACCGACGTCCATCGTCGGCTGACCAACAGCCGAATTTGAACTGAAGTTCAATAGGAACCAGAGCTCGGGGGGAGAGATGTTACGACGGCCCCCACATGGAACTCGCCCACTACTGCCAGCGACAACAGTTGCCACGAATATGCAGACCTGTGTCTGAGAGTATACCTTGTCCTTAAGGGCCTTCGGCCAATAGGATTTTAAAATCTCAACTACGAACGAACGAACGAACAACGTTCATCCATCTAAAGTTGCGGGTTCGAATTTCGGCAGCGCCTTGAGAAGTTCATCCATCTAAAAGTTGCGGGTTTCCCGAATTTTTAAAAAATAAAAGGCAGCTGGAGGGCATTCGGAAGTCATGATCTGGATGCGGTCCGCCCCCCTCACATACTAAGCTGAGTTCTGGGCCAAAACACTTGTTTGAGGGGAGTTACTTCTCTGAAAGCCTTCTGCTGTCAAACTCCCCTTATGAGTTCTTTCCGTATGTCCACAATCATCAAGTTGATTATTCTGACCCTTTTGTGTGTATGACCGTCCTTTTTTATCCCGCCTTAAGGCAGCCATACTTCAACTTCGGGGAAGGTGCGTGCTACGTGTAACGTGTTTTTCCATCCCAACGGCCCAAAATGGCCTTCTCTTCCGAAAGTTGGTGATGGGATTTTACGTGTGTGCAAGATGTTATGCGTGCGTTCACACACGGAACCTCGGTTTATGTCTCATTCGAAGGACCCGTATGGGAAATGGAGCCAGAACTAATGTTAACTCCGAGGAAAAATCCTCCTGTACCGAAACGGCCCGCCCGGAGATTCGAACCCGCAACCCAAGATTACGAGTCTGGCGCTCTATCAACTGAGCCATTCCGGCACCCAAACCCAGCGCATGCTATCCCTCCCCCACATTTTCTCTCTCCCTATCGATTCCTCTCACCATCCAAAGAGAGAGAGAGAGAAGGAGGGGAGAGAGAGAGAGAGAGAGAGAGAGAGTCAGAACTGTATGGACAGAAGGATTTCAATTTCCAAATACTGTTTTCGCCTACGGGCCCCACCTTTCTCTTCCGTTCATTTTGTCCCGGGTCCAAAGCCCCACATCTTTTTTCAGTTTAAAGCGGGACGCAAGTGCTTTTTCCTGAAGTTGAAGACCGCAAATCGCGGATACATGCTGAACGTCGCATAAAGGAGACCAGCGCGAGAGTCGCACATCACGATATGTTATTGCCACACAACTATTTCTAGCATTTTCTGAACAAGCCAAGCGAACGCTCGTTTACACACACACACACACACCACACACACACACACACACACACACCCCCCCCCCCGAACATTCGCTGGCGCGCCCTGCACACACACAAACAAGGCTTTTTTCCGACAGCACCAGTAACATTAGGTGTGTGAGATTGCCCCCCACCCCAACCCCTATTCCACCCCCTTTGTCCCCCGCCACTTTCACCGAACAGGTAAATTATTACGGTACTGCACAAACACACTTACCGCAATCGCCCGGGCACTCATGGGCATCCACTCTCTCGGGGCAGTCACGAAAATTCACGGTAGATAAGCCATTATCGCCGTCCGGTCAAAAAATTTGGAACTTCCTTTAAGACTCGGATTTTGTCTTTTTAATTTATGCTGTGTTGTTCCTTTGGCAGCCATTTTCAAACTTGGATCTCGCTTCTATGTCCCAAGTTGACGGTTCAGAGGAAAACGCCGTGAGCAGTTCGCAGTACGGCTGTCGCGGTTCACCTTCCCTGTTCATCGACAAGTTGTCGTCTGCATGCGGTTCTTGCGCATGCGTATGGGTCGATGACAACAGCAGGTGGGAAGGCGGGAATGATATGTGTCGTGAGCAATGCACCCAGACAACCGATCTCGTGCAGTCGGGGCATAGTTTGCTGTTTTTCAACAGGAAACGAATCGGTGCGTTCTGTTGACAAAACTTACCTTGAGCTCTGTTAAAACCCCAGATTGTCCCCCGCACAAATAATTACCGACGACATTTTGGGGCCCTGACTGTCGCCGAAACCGAAATTGTCGCCCTTTACGACAAAAGATCAGGGACGAAACATATTTGAGAGTATGAACTGAACTGGAGGGCTGTTTTGGTTCTATGTTGATAATACATGTGCTTTTTTCCACTGTGTAGTAAAAATATGTGGTTTATGTTAGTGAGTCATCTGTTTCGTACAAATGGCCAAACATGTGCCACGAGCATCCTTAAACTGGCACACCGACCGTGGTAGAATATAGAATGTTGTATAGATTAAGCTTCAATGCCATTTTTGATTCATATTGTAAAGCAAACTGGTTCAGTTTGCCATTGTTTTCAAATTGTGTCTGTTTTGGTGCATTGCCGTTAGTGTTAGTCACGTACAAAAGTATTGGACAGTGAAATTGAAAGTGTATATTTGATGACATGCAATAAAACATGCTTTACTTTGATTTTAGCCACACTATGAGCGTCAATAGAACGTAGACAAACTAAAGAGCAATGAAAATAACGATTTTAACAGCCAAACAAAAGAAATTGAAAGAATGCCAGAGATGTGTCAAAGAGAAAGCTAGAAACTGAAAACTTATTATATTGTATGGTGAAGAATGATTTCATGAGGAATATCGAATGGCTAAACATGGGTTAATACAGTGACTTTTACAAAAGTTTACATAGACACGGAGGAAGCTATATAGATGTTGCTTTGCATTATTTGTTGTGAATATAAAATATGAATAGAAGTGAAAAAAAGAAAGAAAGGAAAAAAAACTATATAAGAAATATATGACGACTTCCGTTTAAAGTCAAAAGAGAGTTTTGGGATGTCATTCATAAGGTTATCGCACCAAAAAAAATCACAACCTTAAAATCATACATCAACTGGAAAAACTATTTAAAAAATTTCATGACCAGAGTCGGTTTCGCCTCGTGGGTGAGCCCTGTTCATTGTATCCTACACGGCTGGTTCTAGTCTAGTCGTGCAGTCTACCCATGCCTGTTTAACAAGACATCACCTATACTTTTTTTGGTATTCTCATCCTCACGGGCGTAACGTTCACAATCAAACGGACCCCCAAACAGGGCGGGGAAAGATTTAGGAAAGTGAAATAAGAGGAAGAGATGTTGAGAAATAAGTTACCAAACATAGATAATAAATAACAAATAAATAAAGCATTAAGTAACTAGGGGAAAAAGGTATACGAGCCTATGCTTGAGGGAAAAAAAACCCAACGAGTTACTTGGATACGTACAACAAAAGACAACACAAAAAAAGCAACAAATTTTTTAAAAAATAGAAATTTCCAAGGATAATGAATGGAAGCGGAAGGTAAAACAGGAAAAAAAATGATGAAAAATGTAGCCACCAAAGAACACTGCTAACAGTGAATGTACTACGTCTCGACTATTGCTCTTTTTCAGGCATGACACGAATTATTACGTTCAATACAAATGCCAGCTGTGAAGACTATAGCTGTTGCTCCGATTTCACTGAGAAATGTTTGCACACAGTTCTGTCCACAATGTTCACATACTTATCTCCCTTCTTTCGGGGAGGAGGTGTGTTTCTTCATTTCATGAAGAAGCCCATGCGTCATCCTCTAGAAGTGGTCTGAGGCCTAATGCAAAATTTCTTATCGCGTCCTATGGTGTTTTATTGCATCATCCGTCTGTCTTGTCTGTCTGTCTCCGTCTCTCACCCCCTCTATTTCGCAACTGAAATTTGACACCTTCAACTCCATTCCCCTTCTCTCTGTGGACGTAAACTGTCCACTCCCCCCCTCCCCCCCGATTGGAGAAATATCCCCTTTCCAGTTTCGAAACAGGGGTGTCGCTCTCAGTGTCTCCATCACCCCTTTTCCTTCTCTTGCCTATGACCAGATGAGAAAATGCTCAAGGTTTGTTTCATTTCCATCAAGGTCGGTTCATTTTGTCAGTCCTTCAGGGGTTAATCTGAAGGATCGATTTTATTTGCAAGTTACAAAAAAAAATATCTTCCACACCATTTCTTCTAGTCATTCTATGAACTTTTGGCCAACAACACTTCTCTCGAAATAAATAATACAAGAAATGTAGATTTATAAAGTAAACAGTGCACCGGCAAACATGTGAATTTAGTAAATAAACAGTATACAGGTAAAGGTGTGAAGTTAGTGTGCACTGATTTACAGCCCAAAGTTGATAAACATGTTATTTTTACATAACTAAATAGCCTGGCTTCGTACTTAAAAAATCTAAATGTATGTGCTTTACAACACAGAACGATACTTAATTATGAGTAAGTTAGAGGAACAGAAAGTTGCAAAAAAACTTTAGAATATGTAGATAAATTTTCATAAATAGTTGGTGTCATGATTGACAGTAATCCAGCTTGATGACATTGGGCTCCGGTTTCTCTAAGCAAATACTGAAAAAATAATTTTGCCGCATGAAATAAATTTACCTGTTTGATTCAACACACTCTCGAGTGAATTTTTACGCTCATTGTCTAAGTAATGTTAATTAAGCTCAACTTGTCGGGATCAGTGTTCAAAAAATTCAGGACATGCGGCATTGCTTGCTTGCAAAACCCCATCCGAACGTTGGGAGCATTGCCACTTTGATTTTAGCAGAATTACTCTAGAAAACGGTCGTGTGTACGTCCAAAAAGGTTGAAGGCCTAACTCCTAAGGGGACGGCGTTCACAGCAACCACCCCAGCGTTTTCTTGGGGCCCAGACCTTGATGATTTCTCTCTCTCTCTCTCTCTCTCTCTCTTGGGTGTGTATCTCTCTTTGTCTCTGTTCTTCTGTCTGTCTCTGCCTCTCTCTTCTCTTTCTCTCTCTCTCTCTCCCCTTCTCTCTCTCTCTCTTCTCTCTTTTCTCTCTGGAGAATATCAAGCAGGATTCAAAAAAGAACATTCAACTATTGATCATATGTTACTTTGTTAGCAATCATACAAAAACGTTCTCTTTCAACAGAAAATTTTTGTTGCATTCATGATTTTGAGAAGGCTTTTGATTCCATTAATAGGAAAATTCTTTGGTCAATTTTAGTTAAAAATGGTATAAATGGTAATTTAAAACAATTGCATCAAAAGTATGTTTTAATAATGTTAAAAGTTAAGAAACGTGTGGACATAAACCCTAATGATTTCATTATGTGCACCTATGGTGTTAAGCAAGGTGAGTGTGCAGTCCTGTTTTATTTTCTTTGTTTATCAATGAACTTGCCTAGAAATAATTCAAAATGGTAGGCTGGTGCAATGTTTACAACGGATTATTTGAGCTCTTTTTTTGTTATTAGCAGATGATTGTACTATTTCAGAAACAGTTATTGGTTTACAACAAGTTAAACAGTCTGCAACGCGCAGCTTTTTCTCTTGATTTGAAAGGAAAATTTTAAACAAAAGCAACATAATTGTGTTTAGAAAAGGTGGCTACTTGCAGCAAGAGAAAAATTGGACATATAATAAAAGTGTTTGCCTGTTTGTAAATGCTTATAAATACTTAGGTATACTGTTTTCAACAAAACTCGTTTCACATTGGCTTGCAATGACTTGTAAGAAGAAAAAAAACACCCGAAGGTGTGGGGAGGACCCCGGAAGCACTGTCTTCACCTGCCTTTAGAGCAGTCCTGTACCACCCTTGGGGCTGCGCTGTGTTGACGATGGGTACAGGCCCCGCGCAGAACACTCCATTAAAATATCAAGGGACATAACTGCTCCTGAACAGAGGTAAATCAGATACAGGATGCAGCTCTTAACAGCCTTAAAGTGCATCCCCATGGGTGTACCAGCCGTATTTCATGACTGCAGAGCCCCCCCGGCGAAAAACCCTCCAGCTGCCGAGCACACCCCACAGACCCAACCCCCCCCTGCCCCGGACAGATGAAGACAGTGCCACTCCAGAAACAGCCAAGCTTTCGCCCCTACGGTTTACGTGCCCTCAAGAGAGAATCCAAAGTTGTAGTCTTTCCCACTGTCAAACAGGACTTTCCCTGTGGTCAGTGGGTCTTTCCTC
Source organism: Conus canariensis (assembly GCA_033310375.1). Classification (NCBI taxonomy): domain Eukaryota; kingdom Metazoa; phylum Mollusca; class Gastropoda; order Neogastropoda; family Conidae; genus Conus; species Conus canariensis. The sequence continues at coordinate 10,146 of JAMYXO010004084.1, read as the reverse complement.
ACCGTCACTGGACCTTTCTCCAGGTCAGCCTAGTTTTTGGCAAAGAAGAAAAAGAAACACCGAAGGTGCTGGGGAGGACCCAGAGAAGCACTGTCTTCACCTGCCTTTAGAGCAGTCCGTACCACCTTGGAGGCCCGCGCTGTGTTGACGATGGGTACAGGCACGCGCAAAACACTCCCCTTAAGATATCAAGGGACATAACTGCTCCTGAACAGAGGTAAATCAGACTACAGGATGCAGCTCTTAACAGCCTTAAAGTAGCATCCCATGGGTGTACCAGCCCGTATTTCATGGACTGCAGAGCCCACGGCGAAAAACCCTCCCGCTGCCGAGCACACCCCACAGACCCAACCACCCCTGCCCCCGGGGCAGATGAAGACAGTGCCACTCCAGACACAGCCCAAACTTTCGCCATACGGTCTTACGTGCCCTCAAGAGAGAATCCAAAGTTGTAAATCTTTCCCACTGTCAACAGGACTTTCCTGTGGTCAGTGGGTCTTTCCTCACCGTCACTGGACCCTTTTTCCCGGGTCAGCCTAGTTTAGGCAAAAGAAGAAAAAAAACACCGAAGGTGCTGGGGAGGACCCAGAGAAGCACCCGTCTTCACCTGACTTTAGAGCAGTCCTGTACCAAACCCCTTGGAGGCCTGCGCGTGTTGACGATGGGTACAGGCACGCGCAGAACACCCATTAAGATATCAAGGGACATAACTGCTCCTGAAAGAGGTAAATCAGGGCACAGATGCAGCTTAACAGCCCTTTAAAATAGCATCCCATGGGTGTACCCGCCGTATTTCATGACTGCAGCCCCCCCGGCGAAAAACCCTTTCCCGCTGCGAGCACACCCCCCCAGACCAACCCCCCCCTGCCCACGGGACAGATGAAGACATTTCCACTCCAGACAAAGCCAAGCTTTCGCCATACGGTTTTAAAACGGGCCCTCAAGGGGGAAACCAAAGTTGTACCCCTTCCCCCTTTTTGAAAAACAGGATTTTCCCTTTGTGGTCAGGGGGTTTCTTTCCCCCCTTTTTTCACTGGACCTTTTCCCCGGGGGTCGGCCTAGTTTAGGCAAAGAAAAAAAAAAAAACCACCCGAAGGTGCTGGGGGGGGCCCCAAGAGAAGCACTTCTTCCCCCTGCCTTTACCCCCAGTCCTTTTACCCCCCTTGGGGGCCCTGCGCTTTTGGTTGGGACGATGGGTACAAGGCAGGGCGCAGAACACTCCAATTAAGTTCAAGGGACAAAACGCTCCTAAACAGAGGTAAATCAGACTCGGGAAAGGCAGCTTTTAAAAACACCCTTTAAAAAGTATTTTTCCCCAGGGGTTTTTCCCAGCCCGAAATTTCATGACTGCAGACCCCACCGGCAAAAAAACCCTCCAGCTCCCCGGGCACCCCAAAAACCCCCCCAAACCCCCCCCTGCCCCGGACAAAAAAAAGACAGTGCCACCCCAGACACACCCCAAGCTTTCCCATAGGGGTCTTGGGCCCCTCAAGAGAGAACCCCAAAGTTGTAAGTAAAGAAAGAAAGCTCGCTCTGCTTTATGAGAAAATGTATATTTTGAAGTTTAATATTTTAAAGATTTATTGTTGAAGTTTTTTGATTAAAGGTTTTAACCCATTGTCTATACGGCGCAGAATTTTGGGGGGGCTAGATGATGCAGCCCCCCCCTTTTAAAAAAGTGCACCCCTTTGCATTAAAAAAATTTTTGGGAAATTGAAATGGGGGAACACCCAATGACTTTGTCTATGGGGGGGACCAAAGTTTACCCTTTCTTTGAATTCTGTGTTAAGCTGTACCCTTTTTGGGTTTTAAAATTTTAACCCAAAAATGAATGATCACAGATTCCTCGGAAACCCTATATGATGTTTTACGACCTGATGCAAGAGACAAAGAAATTGGGCTTCAAATGTCCGTTCCCAAAAATTATATAAATTTTGGGGGTAGGGTTTTGGGTTTGGGAAAAAAAACCCAAAAAAAAAAAGGGGTGCAAAATGATAAATCATTTCTGTGTGAATTTAAAGACAGTTTGTTTGGGCATCAGGTGGCAGGAAGGGGAAAATTTCATGTAAAAAAATAGTGATAATTTCCCTTTTTATCGGACATTTTGTTCGGAAACACGATGTCAAACTTTATTACGAATGGATTTAGATAAAACACTTGAAGCTGACAATGCCCAAAATTTTAAAGATGGGAATTTCAGGTTTTTGCGAAACCCGGAATCGTTACAGTAAATTTTTCGGGGGTGGGATTTGACTTGCCCATTATGCAAAAAGGGGAAAAGGGGATGAACTTCATTTTGTTTTATTTGTCGTAAATTATCCAGTCTAAGAGCCCCAAAAATGTCCGACAAAATTTTCCCCAAAGGGTCCCTGTCCCGTTTTTGGTTAAACCTGCTAAGGATCTCAGAATTAAAGCATAAAAAAAAAATTTCTCAATTTACTTTTCAAGGCAAATTTTGTTAGATCCCTTGAATGTGAGGAGTAGTCCAACCAGTTTTTTTTGTTCGTTTTAAATTTTCCTTTTAGTTGTTTTGTTTTCCCCCCTTATTTTAAAGGGGAAATGGTTTTAAAAAAAGTAAAACCCCTCTGGTTTAGTTCTCTCCCCTCTCTCCAAAAATACCCTATTGGTTTTTTAAAAACCCGCGCAAAAACACCCCACCCCCCACCCCCAAACCCCTACCCCCCCAACAACAACAACCCAAAAAAACAAAAGCAAAAGGGAATCCCCAAACCCGAGGTTTATAAAAACGGAAGACGTTACGTTTGGGTTTTTGCGGTTCTTCTGGATCAAAACACGGGAAGGGAAAAAGGGCTTTCGCAGGTAAGACAAAGCCGTTGATATTGTGATGATGTACGTGTTCCCCCGAATTTTTTTTTTGACGGGCACCCCCCCTGTCGAAAGAATGGTCAGCCCCAGGGGGGGCCCCCGTTTATCATTTACAGAAAGGGCCCGGCTCATGAAACCCCTGTCTTGTGTGTGGGGGTGTGTGTGTTGTGTTTTGTGGGTTTTGTGTGGGTGTTTTGTGTGTGTGTGTGTGTGTGTTTTGTGTTTTTTTGTTTTTTGTTTTTGTTTTGTGGGGGTTTTTTTGGGGTTTTGTGTTGTGGTGTGGTGTGTGTGTGGGGTGTGTGTGTGTTTTGTTTTGTGGGTTGGGGTGTGTGTGGGGTGGTGTTTTTGGTGTGGTGTTTTGTTTTGGTTTTTGTGTGTGTGTGTTTTGTGTGTGTTGTGTTGTGTTGGGGGTGGTGGTGGGGTTTTGTGTTGTGTTGTGGGGTTTTTTGTTTTGTGTGGGGGTGTGTGTGGTGGGGTGTTTGGGGTTGTGTTGTGTTGTGTTGTGTTGTTTTTTTGGGTTTTTGTGTGTGTGTGTGGTGTGGGGGTGTGTGTGTGGTGGTTTGTGTTTTGGGTGTGTGTGTGGTGTGGGGTGTGTGTGGTGTGTTTGGTGTTGTGGGGGGGTGTGTTGTGTTGTGTTGGTTGTGGGGGGTGTGTGTGTGTGTGTGTGTGTGTGTTTTGTGTGTGTGTGTTTTTGGGGGGTTTTTTTTTTGTTTTGTGGGTGTGTGTGGTGTGTGTGTGGGGTGGGGTGTGTGTGTTGTGGTTTTGTGTGGGTGTTGTGGTGTTGTGTGTGTGTGTGTGGGTGTGTTGTGTGTGTGGGTGTGTGTGTTGTGTGTGGTTTTTTGGTTTTGTTTGTGTTGTGTTGTGGTGTGTGTGTGTGTTTTTTTGTGTTGGGGGGTGTTTTGTGTGTGTGTGTGTGTGGTGTGTGTGTTGGTGTTTTGGGGTTTTGGGGGGGGTTTTTGGGGGGTGGGTGTGTGGGTGTGTGTGTTGTTTTGTTTTTGGTTGTGGTGGGGTGTGGGTTTTGTGTGTGTGTGTGTGGGGTGTGTGTGTGTTTTTTGTTTTTGTGGGGGGGGGTGTGTGTGGGGGTGTGTGGGGGTTGTGTTGTTTTGTTTGGGGGGTGTGTGGGGTGTTGTGGTGTGTGGGGGTGGGGTGTGGGGGTTTTGTGGGTGTGTGGAGGTTTTTTGTGTGTGTGTGTGTGTGTGTGGTGTTGGTGTTGGGGTTGTGTTTTTTGTGTGTGTGGGGGTTGTGTGTTGGTGTGTGGGGTGTGTGTGTTGTTGTGTTGTGTTTTTGTTGTGTTGTGTTGTGCTTGTTGTGTTGTTGTTTTTGTTTGTGTTGTGTTTTTGTTTTGGGCGTGCGTGTGTGTGTGTGTGTGTGTGTGTTTTGGTGGTGTGTGTGTGTGTGTGTTGTTTTTGTGTGTTTTTTTTGTGTGTGTGGGTGTGTGTGTGTGTGTGTGTGTGGGGTTGCGTTGTGTGTTTTTTGTGTGTGTGTGGTGTGTGTGTGTGTGTGTGTGTTGTGTGTGTGTGTGTGTGTTTTGTGTGGTGGTGTGTGTGTGTTGTGTGTGTGTGTGTTTAGAGTATTTTTGGGGGTTTTTGTACTAAAAGCTGTATTGGTAACATTAATGTCGCAGTTGACTTTTTGGACGTATCGTACATCGTGTCCTCCCCCCAAAAGGTCAGACTAGCGTTTAATAGAGAGGCAGGGGGACATCGATCCCCCCTCTCCCCCCCTCCCCCTTTCCCCCCACCGACCTCCACTAAACCAAATGTTTGTTCCATGTAACTGGGGCCCAATGAAAACAGGATGTTAGATGAGCACCCCTCACGCGAGCGGCACACACACACATACGCGGCGCGCGGGACACACACACACACCACCCCACACACACACCAACACACGCCCGCAGCCCACCGTTAAAAAACCCAAAAAAACACACCACAACAGAAAACACACCCCAAAACAAAACCACACACACACAACACACACACACCACAAAAAACAACCACCCCCACACACAACACAAAACACACACAAAAACCACAAACACCACCACAACCACACACACACACACACACACACACACACAACACACACAACACACACACAACAAACTCGGTGCACACAAAAAACATGCACACCCAAAATCTCTTTTCTTCTCTCTCTCTCTCTCTCTCTTTTCTTCTCTCTCTTTCTCTCTCTCTCTCTCACTTCTCTCTTTCTTTCTCTCTCTCTTTCTCCTCTCTTTTCCTTCTCTCTCTCTTTCTTTCTCTCTCTCTTTCTCTTTTCTCTCTCTCTCTCTCTTTCTCCCCTCTTCCACAATCCCCCCCTCTCCGCCCCTTTTTCCAGTCACCCAGTAGTATTTAAGAAAATTGACATAACTGAAAAAGAAAAAAATAAACACCCCACTCCTACAGGGGGCGCCCCCCCCCACACCCCAAACCCCACACACACACACACAACACACACACACAACACACACACCCCAACACAACGCAACACACACACAAAAACTCGCTCAAAAACCCAATTCGCACTAATACACCCGCACGCACGTATGCACGCACGCAGCATGCACGCAAAAAAGTCATTTTAAAAAAAAAAAGGGCGTCACAGTGAAGACAAACTCCACACCCCCCCCCCCCCCCACACCACCCACACACAAAACACAACACACACACCACCCCCAACCCCACCCCACACCATCCACCCAAAAAAAGGAGAGGAGAGAGAGAGAGGGGGAGAAGACACAGACAGACAGACAGAAGAAAGACAGAGAGAGAAGAGGAAGGAGACGAAGAGAGAGAGAGAGAGAGAGAGAGAGAGAGAGGAAAAGGGATAGAAACGAGACAAAAACAGAGACAGAGCCACATACAACACGCACACAATCAGATACACACATACTCAAAAAAAAAAAAAAAAAAAAAACACGCTCGCGGTCACACACGACACATACATGTACACATTGCCATCCCGGAGAGAGAGAGGGGGAGAGAGGGGGAGGAGAGAGAGGAGAGGAAGAGGGGAGAGGAGACAGAAGAAACAGACAGACGGACAGACAGAAAAAAGACAGAGACAGAGAGAGACAGAGAGAGAAAAAAATTCTGCAAGCCTTAGTGTAAAAACTGCCTCACCACACACACACAACACACACACACACACACACACCACAACACACACACACACACTCGTACCATACTGTGGGTAAGTTTTGCCATGTCAGAGAGGGCAGAGAAAACCCAGAGAGAGAAAGCCACCGCCCACCCCACATCAGTCGCGATGACGGCCCAAATGGAATGTCCCCCGCAAGGTGACACGGCGGGAAAAAGCCAGGAGTGACTGCACAGATCTCCATTAATTGACGACCGGATGATAGACAGCACAACACCCAACACACAAAACACACCCACACACACCACACAACCCCACCACGCAGCCGCACACCCCCAAACAACACCACACACAAACACGCACACACATAACACGAAACCAATACACGCAGTACGCGACGCACGCCGCACACCGAAACAGCACACACGCACACACAACACGCCGACAACGCACACACTGCACGCTTCCACAACACCAAAAATACACAACAACGACCCCCGCCCCCACACACAACCAAAACACACACACCACACCACTGAACGCGCACACCGCACGCACCCGGCGCGCGCGCGCGCCCCCACAGACACAAGCAAGACTTTCTAAGCCGCCTGGGTTTTTTTGTTTTGTTTTTTTGTTTGTTTGTTTTTTTTTGGCACGTTAACGTGTCTTAGTTAACCACTGATTAGTTATGAATTGCCGTTATCTTTTCAGGGGAAAACATTCAAAAATTTTTTTACTTGATTGATTCATTACTTTTTTTTTTTTTTTTAATTTTTTTTTTTTTTCTTTTTTACCCTTCTTTTTTCAAGACAGCCTTTTTGTTCTTACGAGATGAACGCCCCGAAAAGGCTTGGGCGGTCGACGGATACAAAAAAAATAAAACTAAAAGCGGAGCCTTCTGCAATAACGTTCCCCCAGAGCGTCGATATTCATTTTTGAGGGTCACCCCCCCGCTAGGACGGGGGGGCCACAGGGCGTTCAAGACCTAGAATTCAAAACAAAAAGGACAGGTTTAAATGGTGGGGTATGGGTGGGGGGACGATGGACAAGGGGCAGGAGGTGGGGGGGGGTTGGAGGGGAGGGGGAGGGGGGGGGGGTGGCAGGGTACGGTGGGGGGGGGTCTCGTGTCGAGGCTTTTCCTGCGCCCAAGCTTACGCATGAAGCCCAAAGCGCAGGAAAGATGCATTCAGTTGTGTGTGGTGTGTGTGGTTGTGTTGGTTTTGGTGTGTGTGTGTGTGTGTGTGTGTGTGTGTATTTTTGTGTTTTTGTGTGTGTGTGTGTGTGTGTGTGTTGTGTGTGTGTCAGTGTGTTTTTTGTGATTGCGTGTGTGTGTGTGTGGTTGTTTTGTTGTGTGTGTGTGGTGGTGTGTGTGTGGCGCGAGTGGTGTGGTGTGTGGTGTGTGTGTGTTTGTGGTGTTGTTTTGTGTGTGGTGTGCGAGTGTGTGTGTGTTTTGTGTGTGTGTGTGTGTGGTTTTGGAGAGAGGAGGAGAGGGGAGAGAGAGAGAGAGGGGTGTGTTTGGGTGTGTGTGTGTTAGAAAAGAATGGGGGAGGGGGGGGGGTTTGGGGGGTGCGAAAGATATAAATTGTCGAAAAAAAAACTAAGGTGGTTCTTTTTCCCCCCCCCCCCCCCCCCCCCCCCCCCCCCCCCCCCCCCCCCCCCCCCCCTTTCTTTTTTTAAATGAAAAAGGAAGCAATGCATGCTTTTTGCTTGTTCACAAAAATACATTGTTTGCTTTTCACAAATGGAACAGTGCACCTGCGTGTTCTCTCTCTCTCTCTCTCCTCTTTTCTCTCTTCTTTTTTCTTTCTCTGTCTCTGTCTCTGTCTCTTCTCTTCTCTCTCTCTCCTCTCTCTCTCTCTCTCAAAAGGTACGGTGCTCCCTCTCTCCTCTCTCTCTCTCTTCTCTAGGCACAGTGCCCCTAACTCTCCCCCCCCTCTCTCTCCCTCCCCCTTCTCTCTCTCTTCTCTCTCTCTCCTCAAGGCATAGTGCACATATGCTCTCTCTCCTCCTCTCTCTTTTCTCTCTCTCTCCCCCCCCCCCCCCCCCCCCCCCTCTCTCTCCTCTCTCTCTTTTCCTCTCTCTTTCTCTCTCTCTCTCCTCCCCCTTGCCTTTCAATTGCTTTTCACCGAAACCTACACGCCGGGGAGAAACAGTTTTGCAACCATCGTCGTCCTACCCCTCTCCCCCCCTTCTATCCATTTCCCTCCCCCCCTTTCCCTAACCCCAACATTTCCCCTTTTCCCAAAAAAAGTGTATTACAGGGTACAAGATCTGTCCAAAAAGTTATGGGTAAGTTTAAAGGTTGCCGCAGAGTCAAAAATCTTTCGATTTTTGTCAAGTTGATTGTTAGAGGGCTTTTGGTTTCGTAGTGTGTAGAGCAGGAGGGTTAGTCAGTGAAAATGTAAAGTGGTTGTCATGTGGTTGAATGACCCTTTAACTGTCAGTATTTGCTGTAGCTTACTTATCTATCTTTGAAATAAAGGAAAAATATAATAATAATAACAATTATCATTATTTATGGCGCTTAATCTTACATATAAGCCCAAGCGTTAAAGTACATGAAAGGTTAAAAAAAACAAAAATGAAACCAGTAAGAAGATGAATATTGCAATAAGACCATGCATCAATATAAAAAAAAGGGTGCATATGAACCCCCCAGCCACCCACCCACCCACCCACCCCCCCCCCAACATGATCCCCACCGTTGTCGCAAAAGGAACATCAGATGCGCGCGTGCGCGCGCGGCCCCAAAACACACACAAACACACACACACATTAGTCGCAAAATAAATTTTAAATGGGCAAGGGGAAAGGGGAAATAAAGAACTGCTATTGATAGGTGAAGGGGTTTTTTTAAAGAGATCCCTTGAAGGAAGACGGATCTGAACCACGAAAAGATATTGGGAGTTTTTTCCCAAGAAACCAGAGCTAAAAAAGAAAAAGAACGATCGCCATGGGTTTTTTGTTCAAAATCGAGGGATTTTGAGCAGAGCGTTGTCGGTAGAAAAAAGCAACTGCCTAGAGGGAACATAGAGATGAAGGAGATCAGAAAGGTAAAAAAAAAGTATGCCTTTAAAAGACAAAAGCGAGGAAGCACAGTTTGTGTCTTTTTTTCTTTTTATCGACGGCGCCAGTAAAGAGAAAGAAGTAAGGGAGTGACAGGGAAAAGATCTGGGTTGTCTGAGAATCAAACGAGCAGCATTGTTTTGTACTTTCTGGAGACGAAAAAAGGATTCTGGGGACAGCCAGCTAGAGCATTACAGCAATAAAGCTAGAAAAATGAAGGCAGAAACAAGGGGTTTTGTAGCACAACAGCAGAAGATGTCGCACAGAACCAATGCGGCGAAATCGAGTAACGGGCACGGCAGACCGTGGAAAAATGTTGTAGAAAGGAAGTACAGAGTCAAGGGGAAACCCAAATTCAAGGACATTTGTTATGTCTCATAGTCTCCACATGCAAGAAAAAAAAATTCTTGTTTGTTTATTATTTAGCATGGTTCATTTCCTGTTTTTATTAACTGAAAAACAGTTTAGTTTCACATATCCACTGAGACTTACAATCACTTTAATTATCTTTGTGTTGTTTTGGAAAAAAAAAAAAAAAAAAAAAATCCAAAACCCAAAGGGGAAACAAAAAGTGAAAAAAATCGATCTATTCTGTTAAGGTCGTTCCTTTTAAGTCTCTGGCCTTGGAATGGTCGTTTGTTCGGTCTATGTGTTTTCAGTCAAATGGCGGACATCATAGGACGTACCTGGGATCTGTGACAATAAGGGCTTACCAGAGGGCGGACTGGACCTACCGCCCCGAAGGTGTTTTGTGTGTTTGTGTGGGGGTTGTGTGTTGGTGTGTGTGTGTGTGTGGGGGTTGTGGTGTGTGCGCGTGCTTGCAAAGGGGATTGCCTGCGCGGCGCGGCGTGTGTATTGGGTGTATGGTGTGGTGTGTTGTGTGTGTGTTGTGTGTGTTGTGTGTGTGTGTGTTGTGTGAGGGTGGGGGGTGGGGGCAAATTGGTAACCCCATAAACGAAATTTACAGTCCCCTTTTATTTGAGAAAAACATATTTTAAGCGTGTGTGAAAATGAGAGAGAGAGGGAGGGGAGAGAGAGAGAGGTAGGGGAGAGAGAGAGAGAGAGAGAGGAGGGAGGAGACTGTGTTTTACCTTAAGAAGCCCTCAATGGCCCCAAAAAGGGGTGTTTTTGTTTTTTTTCTTTCCCTTTTAA
>JAMYXO010004083.1:0-18291 GCA_033310375.1 Conus canariensis | reverse complement strand
GTAGGAAAGTTCAGCAACCAAGGGGCAGTGAGGGTCAGTTGCTGGATTGTGCTGACCGACAAAGACAAGCCAGAAGGACAAAGAACCCACGAGCTGATTGCTAAACGTCTCACAGCAACGAGTTCCAAGCGTGAAATTGATCTCTAAGACGATGACCAGAGAGTAAGGAGAGTAAGATCCCATAGGTGATGCTGCCCACTACATAGACTCCACCACTAAACTCAAATGCTTGTTCCGAAGCTTTCATTCTGAGTACGACTTTGACTGAAGCGTAGGGCTACCCATGACGAAGGATTGTGTATAACAGAATCTTGAAAGTGAATAATATGAGAGGTAAGCAGCAATCAATGTGCTTCATTATCTTTTTTATTCCAGTCTCTCTCTGTCTGTCTGTCTGTCTGTCAGTCTGTCTCTCTCTCTCTCTCTCTCTCTCTCTCTCTCTCTCTCTCTCTCTCTCTCAAAACACACTCGCAAGCACACACACGTTCAAAGAACTGTTGACCAGGTGTTATTTTCCTGTCATTGAAGAAGATCCTTGTCAGTCACTTTATTGCCATGGTTGTTCTTCCCTTTCTATCACCCAAGCACACCTGTTTCTCTCATATGTTACCCTTTGGGGAACTGTTTTCTGGTGTGATTGGCAACATTTGGGTTTTTTCCTTGGTGGGTTCCAATGACCATTAGAGAACTATAAAATAGGCATTCTGGCTCACCCACCTCCGCCAGCTCCAACCGGCTAAAGCCGGTTTCGCTGTTGCTCCACCGGCTTACCCAGAATGCCTATTTTATAGTTCTCTAATAGTAAACACTTTACAAACATACATAATGTGTAGGATTATCTGTTTTTAACACTTATTTAGAAAACTTTTGAGACTTAATTTTCCCGCATACATTCATCAAATGTGAAATAAATTTCTGCAAAACTCTTCACATCTGGCCGCATTACTGATCACCTCTGGATCTCACTTGAGACCCTATGGCGCCCTAGGGCCCCAAGCCAGACCCAGAGGGTCACATATAACACGGCCAGATGTGAAGGGTTTTGGGAATATGCCTCCAACAGTAGTATACTTTTATACTTGTTTGCCTGCTTTCTATTTGTCTAATTTGGGCAATCCCCTCACCCCCATTTTAGTGGTCCTTCCCATAGCCGCACCAGGGCGACCATTTTAGGTTTACGGGCGTTTATAGCCGCGCCAGTGACCATATTCTGGGTTTACGGGCGTTTATAGCCGCGCCAGTGACCCAATTCGAAAGTAGGAAGGATCACTTGAGGGCAGGGAAGAGGGCAAATTTAGACTTTTCAATGCCATGACAACCAAGTATTTAAAACTACTGCAGGCATATCCCCAATGTTGTTAACTTCAAGATTTATATATATACTGTACACAAACAAACGCTTTACAATTACATGGTGTCTACTTGTAAAGTTGTTTTTATTTGCCTAGAGTAAAGTTGTTTTTAAAGTTGTTAAAACAACACCAAAAGCTAAATAACAAAGTGCATCTTACCTTACTTTTTAGTCACTACTTTTTAATAAATATTTGTTTTAAATGCTTTTAGATTTAAATATAAAAATGCTGCTTTTAATACATAAAATTGGGAAAAGATTATTTTGAGGTGGGGAATTTAGCCGCCTAAATTTATACAATGACGTCTAACGCCTGTACTAAACGACGCCGGTGGGGAATTTAGCCGGCTAAATTTATACAATGCCGCGTGGGCGGCCCGGCGCCCTTATGTGTAACTTGACACGAACCCGGAAACAGTGCGGCGCTTCGACTCGGCTATTGTGCAGTTGAGTAAGCCGTGGCCAGACATGTCTGACCTAGATACTACATAAAGGCAGAAGGGAGTTGTCTCCCCGGAAAAGAATGTAACAATTAATTGTGAAAAAAAATCGTCATTAAGTCGTTCTAGGTTCTTATTCAAGTCGGCATCACGTTCTTATTTAAGTTCTTAACAAGTTTTTATTCAAGTTCTTAACAAGTCAACATCAAGTTCTTAACAAGTTCTTATTCAAGTACTTATTCAAGTTCTTAACAAGTCGTCATCAAGTCGTCATTAAGTTCTTATCAAGTCGTCATTAAGTTCTTATCAAGTCGTCATTAAGTTCTTATTTAAGTTTTATCAAGTCGTCATCAAGTCGTTATTAAGTTCTTATTCAAGTCACTTATAATTATTTATTAAGTTCTTGAAATATTATTCCATCTGAAATGGATCAAAATGATCTTTTGTTGTTGGCGGTTCTGGCATGCTTTTTTGTTTGGCTTCTGTATTTAGTGGTTGAGATTTTTTTGACTGCTTTGGTTTTTGCTGGCGTTGTTTATATGTTTTATAAACGTAATAACCACCCCCACCAACAGCAATGACGCCAAAAATGCTAACTCTTTTAATCCAAATAATCCATGTCGACTTTGGTGTTGTAGGTCTTGAATCAACTTGTGTATTTACAGCTGGCATTGAAACAACTGTTGGCGTTGGCGGTGTTATGTTTTCATTATGAGTTACATTCTGTGATTGCAACATTAATTTTTTTTGTTTGTTCCACTCTGCTAATTTTTTTCCTGCTGCAACACGCCCAGGATGAGGAGGCTTTTTACTGGTCACTTTCTCCATCAATGTTTTCTGCTGATTTTCTGGCTCGGTCATTTTGAAGGGAAACAAAATCTATATGATTAAAAGTAATTAATCCCATGATTAATGGCGATAACAATGTTCCAAATCTGTAATATAGATCACATCCTAGAGACTCTAATGACTTTGTTAAAACGGGATCCTGTGTTAAATCATACATAAAATCTTGTTCAGAATCAATGGGAGCAAATCTACTAACTAGTTTAGTGTACAAACTAAGAACCGTTTGCCCAACACTTTTTACCATTCTTGACCCCAGTTGCGCTTCATACCTGTTGTGATACTTTACAATGTCTTGCGTCGACATCTGTTGAATCTGTTTTATGCTGAATTCATTTCCAAGGTACTGTTTTGTTTTTCCACACGCCGCCAAAGAATACAGCCTTTCCTTTTGGCGCATAATAGCTTGGTCATCAACTTGATCATTTGTAAGTTCAGGAAGTAAATCATCGCAGTTCATGTTTTATTAATAATTATAATTATTTTATTTTTTAAAAATGAGCACCGAAAAAACTATTACTAACCTTGTATACCATTCTGCTGTTATTGGAGGCCTAAGTGTAGGATACACAATGCTTGGTAAAAGCCTGTTAAAAATAAAACCAGCAGATCTTGGCAAACTAGACTTTGAAGACTCAGCAAAGCTGATTGCTGTTATTACAGCTTCATTTGCTACGAAAGATTTTCTAGTTAAGCAAGGAATAATTCCAGACAGTATCAATATGTAAAATTAAAAAAATACATTTATAAAAATGGCTTCACTCATAATGATGATTGGTGGCGCTGTGGTTAATGCGCTTGCTTTTAGCGGAAGTAATTACGCGTTTAGTAAACTACAAAATAACGATGAGAGAAAAAGACATAACAGAGCTATGGAGCAACTAGCCGCAGCACAAGACACCTATGAAAAGCAAAGAATGGAGCAGTTAGATTTTATTAACGACAGACTTAAACAACAGGGACATGCAGCTTACACATTTAAAGATGTTGATCAAGCAATAAAAGAATATTTTCTAGTAACAGGCAAACAAGTTGAAACATTGCCCCCACCAAAATTCAGCGATTTTTATCAACCATCAGAAAAACAAAAGATGCAAGAAATATTGTTTATTGTCTTTGGCATGACTGCTGTGTATTTTGTTGCACATAATATTGGCTGAATAAAAAATGAACAAGATCTATTATTCGCCAAAAGGATATTGGAAGGGAATAACAGCAATTAAAAAGCTAAGCCAAGCAGCTGGAGTCAGTGAACAAACAGCAAAAGAATGGTTATCTAAACAAGCGATTTGGCAAATTTATCTACCAGCGCCTAAACGAATACAGAGACCACACTTTGTGAATATAACTCCAAACGACACCCATCAAATGGATCTTCTATATTTACCCCATGATACGATTAGACGAAAAAGATTTAAGTACGCACTTACAGTCATTGACATAGCTTCAAGATACAAAGATGCTGAACCATTAACACAAAAGAGTGCTTCTGCTGTTGCTGTTGCTATACAGCTGATATACCAACGAGGACCCTTAACTTATCCTCGCATGATTCAAGTCGATGATGGAAAAGAATTTAAAGGTCAAGTGAATCAATTATTGTTAAAACATAGAGTTACCATTAAAAGAGGCATTCCGGGTGTTCACAGATCACAGGGGTTGGTTGAAAACTTTAACAAACAGTTATCTGAAAGACTTTTCTCCTACCAGTATCACAGAGAGCTGATTGACAATTCTCGCAACACAGAATGGGTTAGAAGGCTGCCCTCAGTTTTGCGCGCAATGAATAATGAAGAATTTAAAGGTCTAAAACCAGTACAAGCAATCAAAAAACAAAAAATAAATGTTGTTGAAGGAGAGTCTTCATCAAGCAAACTATTACCATTTGGTTTGAAAGTGAGATACCTTTATTCGCCGGGAGAAGCGGAAGGGGACACTCGCATCAGGGCAACAGATCCAGTTTGGAGTGTTGATCCATATGAGATAAAAAAAATTGTGAAAATGAATCCGCCCGTGTATTATTTACGAGAAACTGACACAACAAAACGACCAGCCCCCCGAAGATCTTTTGTGAAGGAAGAACTGCAGATAATCCCTCCAGACACAGTTCCGCTTTAACTGATTTACGTAAATATATTTGAGTTAAAATGGAAGCTCAAAAAAAATTATTTGCGTATAGATTTATTATTAAAACAATGATAAAGAATAAACTACCCATTGATCCTAATATTTATGAAAAAATCAAAAATCTTGAAACAACAACCACAAATAATCCAGCTATACTGGATAAAGAAATTACTGAGTATCTAATTGCGCTTGACCAAATGTCCTCCAGTGCCCAATTGCATATGAATACTCTGGATTAACAAATACTCGTTTAGTGTTTGTTCTATCTAATGACTTCTTTGTTACAACAGTTGTGTTAATCTCATGCAGATTAGATCGCAGCTTGTAATTGTCATGATGAAAAGTCTTATTGCCAAACAATGCTTCTTTGTAATTGTCATGGGATATGCTTGATTGCACAACACTACGAGATATTCCCTTTGCTTTTTTAACAACTTTTTTTTGGCTTGAAAGACTGTACATTTTCGACCTCAAACCAACAAACTCCTTGATCACACCTCCAGATAATTCATCCTTCATCTTACCTAAAACCTTCTTGTTAACAGTTGAATGCAAAGGCGAATCTTTAGGATAATCAGATGTGTCGTACCATCCCGCATGCCCTTTAGCTACTTCTAATTCCATGTCTTTATAGATATCTTCAGTAGGGATATCTATAACAAAGGAATCTGTATCTGTGTACAGAACTCTGGACTCAGGATACAAGGGCTTAAAGTAGTCATAAAGAAATTCTAACATCAAAAGCTTTGATAATTCTAAAACAGTAAACCCAATAAAAACAGGTTTGTCCAATTTGACTTTCTTTTTTTTCATCATTATGCCAAAAAGCTGATCATGAAATCTTCTGAAGTCCTGATAATTAGGTTTAGAAGTTAGCTTAATTGCATCGTTTTCTCTGGTGACCAATCTAACATCTTTACGCTTGTGCGGATTTTCCATAGTCTTTCCAAAACAGCTGTTGTTCATCAACTTGAAAAAGTCTTTTTCTGAAGCATCTGCGGATTTAGTTCTGAGATCAGTGTTCTTCATGATGTATGGTTTCATGAACTGTTCTTGATCAAAAGCAATTATACGATGAACAGCTGTCAACTTCAAACCATGTCTTAAATAAAATTGTAGAAGCCTGTAATGGCAGACATAATTTTTTTTGCCTCGAAGATTAGGCACAAGTTTAGGTGGTTCTGTCATTGACACTTTTAGGGTTTCTGCCGCTAATGGATAGTCATTATGGTAATCATGAAGTTCATGAGGATATTCTAAATCAACTTCTAGAATGAGACCTCTTTTACGATCAGCTTCTAGAGTAGGTAGCCATTTTAAAAACTTTTGAATGTCTTTGAGTCCTGTGTACATTTTAAAGTTACGTAATGGAAGTGATTGACTCATAGCCCAACCATACAGATTGTTTGCATCTAAATACATGAGATAGTTAGACCTTTTACTTGGATCATAGTCGTCCAAGTATTTGTTGTTTGCTTTACAGTAATGGTGCGACGCCATACTGATTCCCCCACGCAATCCGTTTTCAATCATCTGAAGCATTGGCAGGTTAGACAATAAATCAATTTGTACTCCAGTAAATTTTAAGAAAGCGTCCCAGCTCATCCCGGGCGCAGAAATGTAATGCGCGGGATCCAGGCTGTAATGTTTCATGCAGGTCTTCCTATAATTTTCAAAGACGTCCGCCAACAAACAGGTATCCGCCATTAAATAGGAATCATGATAGTCTCCCATCGTTTTACACTCTAACTTCTGCCACGCATCTTGAGCATGCTGGTAATCAGAATCACTGATGTCCTTTCCTCTGAGACTAGAAAAGAACGCGCCTTTAGGCGGAAGTGTATCTTCGTCAAACCTTTGCCAACTGTTCATGTACTCATAAGGGTAAACGCCCTTTCTAACAAGAGTTGGGTCAAAATATTCTTCTGTTATTGGGCAGGACTTTAAGGACATAGCCAGTGACTCTAATGAACCCATCATGTGTTGCATAGAGTCGTAGAAAGACATGTTATTTAAAGTGAAACACATGTACTTTTCTGATGACTGTGCAATGCATGACACCCTGAAGTCGCTGGTTACTGCTTGCATTATAAGGTGAGAGTCGTAACCTCGCAAGTTGTGAAAGAATATAGGCAGCTTCCATGTCTTTGGTTCAAACTTTAGTTGAAGATTGCATTTGTTATGTGCTGCTCCTCTAAACTTTCCACTAATGTGATCATGGTCTCTTACTGTTGGATTCTCTGCGGTGGCAACCAAGGCCGCCCCACAAATCCAACAGTGAGTGGCTGAGTCATACTGTTGTTGGTCTTCAGGCGTCATTATGATTTCAGATAAGTTTAGATTATTAGAACAGGCATTACGCACTTGCTGCATGCGTTTTAAGAAGTATTTTGCAGCATTTGGTCCTCTGTATAATTCTGGCTTTGAATGGGCGCCATCCGACCTAACAATGATGAAGGCAAATGAGCAAATCTGATGATTACTCATTAAGACTGTTTTAGGAAGTTTCTGTGGGGTTGGTCCTTCATAAGGAACAATGAGTGATTCGAAGTCTGTGTAAACAACATATGGACTAGTTTGCAACCGTTTCCAGTTCTTAAAACTAACTTTACTGCCTTCTCCGGGCGTAATTAGTTCTGTATCACAGTCAACTGGGCTAATACAATGTTTTACATGTTCGCTCGCAGCTTGAACGGACGGAATTCTTGTTAAACATTTTCTACAAAATTCTTGTTTGCTATGTTGTTTTGTAGTATGCACTAGTAATCTACTCATTGTGCGTATTAGAGTGTAGTGCAACCCATTAAGGCTTTGCATCAGGAGTAAGTCTACATGACTCCTGGTTGGTTCGCCTATTGTTGGACTGTTCTTTGACACTCTAATTGGCAGAAGGTTGGTTTCTTCAGACCATGTGTAGACATTAACAGTTATTGGTGGATTTTGTTTTTCAAACTGATCAATTTTGTCTACAGCCATAGGAAATTCAAGGCCGTTAAAGTTAAGATCATTGGCCCACTGTAAATAGTTAGATACTCTCTCTGCATTTTTGGCAACGTGATGCAGCCTAGCAAGAACGCACCACATATAACATTTGTCGTCTGAATTTTTTATGTTCAAAACTGCTTTCTTTGCAACTAATGTTGGAGGCAGTGGAATGTAAGACTTGCCTACAATCGGCTCATACTTAGCCTGTCTTAATCTGATGTCTAGGACTTCACCCTCTGACCAACCAGAGCCTCTCATTTTAGCTGCTTCAGAGGCTTCATTAAACTGTGTAAGAAGTTGATCTGCCCAACCGGGTGTTAAGTCATTATGAGAAAGAATAGTCTGCTGTTTAGTTGAGACCCAGACTTCTAGATTTTCTTCATTTATTGTTATATAGTCGATTAAAACAACTACCCTTACTTTAACTGGAGGGTTTATTGTTAGTTTACTTGGAACTTGAGAAATAGCATGTACAACGCTTGCCTGCACGTTTGTTGGATCAATAACTTCTAAAACGACCTCATTTAAAGCTTTTGACAAACGCTCTTCCTCGAGCATTGCTTCAAACAATTCGTCCGGGTCTTCATATATCTTATCCATGTTGAGCTTCTTTTCTAACTCAAAATATTTATTTAAATAAAAAAAAAATACTTAATCAGAATCAATATCAACGGTCTTTTTGTGCTTGGATTCATAAACTAAAGTATAAACGCCCTTTGGTGTTGTTAATGTGAGCTGTTTAGAACAGAGTTTAATGTTTCGTTTACTTTTTTTAAACATTCCTTTTTTATCTGGTCGGTGTCTGGTTGTTGAGAAAAAGTTGCCCTTGCCTTTCTTTGAAGATCAAACTTTTGTCTTTTGTAGTCCTCAAAATCAGCCTGTAGGCGACTAAATTCTTCATCCGTGATGTTTGAGTCAGCAAGTGCTTTATTTATTGTCAGTTTGAAGGAACTAAGTTTAGCTGTTATTAGTTGAACCATAGCTGTATGCTTTTGGAGTTTAGCTTTTATTTTTTTGCTGACAGCACTTACAGCCAATGAACACAGGCCAAGAGTTAAAGACAAACCACCTAAAGGTAAAGCTGCCGGCGCACCTACGCCTGTTGCTAAGAGACCTACACTTGTTCCTGCTGATAGAGCACTAGCGGTCGATGCTCCAGTATTAACATATGTAACAGCATTAAAGACAGCAGAATACCTTCGTTTGGTTTTGCTGTATTTTGAAAGGTCCTGCTCTAGTTGGGTTTGCATTTGTGTTATGTTTGTTAATCTGAAAGTTTTTATGTCTACAGCAGCAGAGTTCTCTTCTTTGGGCACTTTTGGATAAGTCGTAACAGACATGCTTTTTTAAAATAAAAATAATTTAGTATTGGATATCTTTCAATCTGTTATCTTGAATATTCAGCTGCGCATCATATATTAAAAACAAATGTACATTAAGTGGTTTATCACTCTCTTTTTCTTTATCAATTTGAATGTTTATTACGTCTTTAACTGTTCTCCCACTCCCATGCAACTGATTATCTTCTGTTGACCTTAGGTCAATCCATAAACCGTATTTCGTTGTTAAATATTCATCAAGTCTAACACTGTGAAGGTGTAGATCTTCAAAGCATGCTGGAGGACTCAGGAGACAAGGTGGTAGAAGCAATCAAGCCCCAGCTGAAGACAGGCAGAAAATGGAAAGTTCAAGAGGCGATGGATTCTGCAAAAGAAAGTCTCAAGATCAGAGAAATAACAGGACACACACAGACCAACAGACAAGGACTGGGGGTGACCAAAACTGAATGGTGGTCAAAGGCCAAAGGAAAAGCCAAAAGAGACATGATGATTCAGGAGATGAGAAAAGAAGAAGACCAAAAAAGACTCCAAAAAGCAGTCCAGCAGAGCCAGCAAGGGCAATGGACAACGTGGGAGAATGCTGATAGAGCACTAGCGGTCGATGCTCCAGTATTAACATATGTAACAGCATTAAAGACAGCAGAATACCTTCGTTTGGTTTTGCTGTATTTTGAAAGGTCCTGCTCTAGTTGGGTTTGCATTTGTGTTATGTTTGTTAATCTGAAAGTTTTTATGTCTACAGCAGCAGAGTTCTCTTCTTTGGGCACTTTTGGATAAGTCGTAACAGACATGCTTTTTTAAAATAAAAATAATTTAGTATTGGATATCTTTCAATCTGTTATCTTGAATATTCAGCTGCGCATCATATATTAAAAACAAATGTACATTAAGTGGTTTATCACTCTCTTTTTCTTTATCAATTTGAATGTTTATTACGTCTTTAACTGTTCTCCCACTCCCATGCAACTGATTATCTTCTGTTGACCTTAGGTCAATCCATAAACCGTATTTCGTTGTTAAATATTCATCAAGTCTAACACTGTGAAGGTGTAGATCTTCAAAGCATGCTGGAGGACTCAGGAGACAAGGTGGTAGAAGCAATCAAGCCCCAGCTGAAGACAGGCAGAAAATGGAAAGTTCAAGAGGCGATGGATTCTGCAAAAGAAAGTCTCAAGATCAGAGAAATAACAGGACACACACAGACCAACAGACAAGGACTGGGGGTGACCAAAACTGAATGGTGGTCAAAGGCCAAAGGAAAAGCCAAAAGAGACATGATGATTCAGGAGATGAGAAAAGAAGAAGACCAAAAAAGACTCCAAAAAGCAGTCCAGCAGAGCCAGCAAGGGCAATGGACAACGTGGGAGAATGCTGATAGAGCACTAGCGGTCGATGCTCCAGTATTAACATATGTAACAGCATTAAAGACAGCAGAATACCTTCGTTTGGTTTTGCTGTATTTTGAAAGGTCCTGCTCTAGTTGGGTTTGCATTTGTGTTATGTTTGTTAATCTGAAAGTTTTTATGTCTACAGCAGCAGAGTTCTCTTCTTTGGGCACTTTTGGATAAGTCGTAACAGACATGCTTTTTTAAAATAAAAATAATTTAGTATTGGATATCTTTCAATCTGTTATCTTGAATATTCAGCTGCGCATCATATATTAAAAACAAATGTACATTAAGTGGTTTATCACTCTCTTTTTCTTTATCAATTTGAATGTTTATTACGTCTTTAACTGTTCTCCCACTCCCATGCAACTGATTATCTTCTGTTGACCTTAGGTCAATCCATAAACCGTATTTCGTTGTTAAATATTCATCAAGTCTAACACTGTGAAGGTGTAGATCTTCAAAGCATGCTGGAGGACTCAGGAGACAAGGTGGTAGAAGCAATCAAGCCCCAGCTGAAGACAGGCAGAAAATGGAAAGTTCAAGAGGCGATGGATTCTGCAAAAGAAAGTCTCAAGATCAGAGAAATAACAGGACACACACAGACCAACAGACAAGGACTGGGGGTGACCAAAACTGAATGGTGGTCAAAGGCCAAAGGAAAAGCCAAAAGAGACATGATGATTCAGGAGATGAGAAAAGAAGAAGACCAAAAAAGACTCCAAAAAGCAGTCCAGCAGAGCCAGCAAGGGCAATGGACAACGTGGGAGAATGCACTCCAAAGAAGTCTCACTTGGAATGACATTTGGCACATGGCCCCTCTCAGGATCAGCTTCATTCTCAGATCTGCATATGACCTTCTGCCCTCAAATGCAAACCTGGTGAAGTGGGGGAAAACAGACGATCCTGCATGCCCCCTCTGCCATGAAAAACAAACAGTGGAGCATGTCCTAAGCTCATGTAAAGTAGCCCTGGCTCAAGGAAGGTACACATGGAGGCACAACCAAGTGCTCAAAGAGATTGTACAAGTAGTCTGGGCTAGTACCAACACCACAAAAGGGAAAATCAGGACTCCAAAAGCACCCGCAACATTCTTCACGGCAGGAGGCAGCAAATCATGGCCAAGAACAACAGTGCCACTCGAAACATGCAGGCAGAGTCTGCTGGACGGGGCAGATGACTGGGAGTGCACTGCAGACCTCCCAGAATGGAAGAGTCACCCAGAGATCATCAGCAAGAGTGGCATGAGACCAGACATAGTAGTCCACTCTAAGTCAACCAAGCAGCTGATCATGATCGAGCTCACGGTGCCATATGAGAACAGAATGGAGGCAGCTCAAATCTACAAGACTGAAAAGTATGCTGATCTGGCAAACAGCCTGAGGAGAGAAGGCTATCAGGTCAAAGTCCTCACTGCAGAAATTGGAGCTAGGGGGTTTGTAGGAACGTCTGCATACAGCCTCATGAAACAGCTCTCAGTTGCAGGGAAGGAAAAAACCAGAGCCCTGAAAGCAATGGCAGAAGCGGCAGAGGGGTGTTCAAGCTGGATCTGGTCAAGGAGGAACAAAAGTGAACTTCATAAGGCTTAATTTCCCTACAAATATCAGGTGTCCCTGTGGCTCAGTGGTTAAAGCGCGAGTCATTAAGTGGAAAATGAGCATGTCCAGAGGGTCATGGGTTCGAATCCCAGCCATGGCTCGTCCCAAGATGGGAAAAAAAGGGGCAGCAGAGGGACATCCGGAGTCATGAACCGGGTGTGGCCCAACCCCCCTAGAGTGTCAGGAGATAAGGGCCGAAACACTTGCTTGAAGGGGGCTTCTCTTCTGAGGACTCTCTGCTGCCACGCTCTCCACGAGTTTCTTTCTACTGATGCATGGGTAAACCATTGACTTCCGGGAATAGGCCGGAGGACGTCCGGGAAAGACCGGAGGACACTGGGAAAGACCAGAACCAAGGGCTCTGTGGGCTGGCTCCCCACTTTGCCTTAAACATGTGGCTACTAAGAATAAATGGAAAAGATGCTCCCAGGATTCACCGAAAGGGGGGAGAGAATGATGAATCCATCGGTGCTCAACCAATCATGACTGCAAATCCCAAACGGACTATGAACATGGACCAAATGGAATATCCATGTGTCTGTGGAAAGCGTTTCGCTACCACCCGTGGCATGAAGATCCACAGAACAAAGATGGGATGTGTGAAGACTCATCTGAATGAGCAGCAGCGCACTGCATCAGCAGATAAGACGTCGGAAGACCAAGGCCAGGATTTAAACCACAGTGCCAAGGACATCCACGCTGTTGGTTCGGATGAGGAATTTGCACAGGCCCTCGATGCCAGGCGCCTGAAACTCAACCTGCCACGAGCAAACGAAACTGAAGATTGGGAGAAACTGGATGCAAAAATCGTCCAAAGACTCGATGCACTGATAGGGAAAAGCACCCTGGAACACAAACTAGCCACATATGGGGACATTGTGTATGCCACATGTAGAGACGCCTATGGAGCAAAACTACCCAAAGAGAAAACACCTCCAAAGAAATCCAGACGCCAAGAAAAGATGGACAAGATCAGGGTCCAAAAGAAAAACCTCAAGATGCAAATGAAGACCGCACTGCCAGCTGAAAAACAAGGCTTGGAAAAACTGTGGAAAGACCTGAAAGAAAAACACAGCGCCCTCAGCAAAGCGGAATCTGCGAGGAAGAGGAAGAGCAAAAAGAAGAAGACACAAGAGCGCTTCTTCAGAGACCCCTTCCAGTTTGCCAGAACACTGTTTGAGCAGCCAAAATCTGGGACCCTAAGTGTGGACAAAGGAGTTCTTGAGCAGCATCTGAGGAAAACATACTCTGACCCACAGAGCAAAGCACCACTCGACATTCAAGGTCTGGTGTGGCCAACCAACCCTGAGGAACAGTTCAATGGCAAGCCTCCAACGTTGGCGGAAATCAAGAAGGTGGTCGACAAAGCCAGAGCCAAATCATCACCAGGGCCAAACGGAATACCTTACCAGCTTTACAAGAAATGTCCCAAGGTGCTGGAGTGGCTCCACAGGCTGCTGCGATCGGCTTGGAGAAACCAGAAGATCAGCGGCCAGTGGATGACGGCAGATGGTGTGTACATCCCCAAAGAGCAAAACTCAAGTGACATCAGCCAGTTCAGGCCAATATCACTACTGAACGTCGAAGGGAAAATCTTCTCTGTCATGGCAGCAAGGCTGACCAAGTACCTGATGGAAAACAAGTACTTGGATGTGTCAGTCCAGAAAGGTGGCATCCCAGGCGTGGCTGGCTGTGTAGAACACGCCACAATGATCTGGGACGCAATCCAAAAAGCAAAAACAGAAAAGAGAGACCTGGACGTAGTGTGGCTTGATCTGGCAAACGCATATGGATCTGTGCCCCATGAGATGATACAGTTGGCTCTTGAGATGTACCATGTGCCAAAGAACATCCGCGACATGCTCAAGAAGTACTTCAATGGCTTCTCAATGCGGTTCTCTACCAAGGAGTACACAACAGACTGGATCATCTTGGAAGTGGGTATTGCAATGGGCTGTGCAATTTCCCCAATACTGTTCGTGCTGGCAATGGAACTCATCTTGAAAGCAGCAACAAACAACGCGAGACAAACAGACCTTGGCGATGGATACAAGATGCCTCCTCTCAAGGCCTTCATGGATGACACTACAGTGATTTCATCCAGAGAAGACGAGACACGTCATGTGCTGGAGAGGCTGGACGACATAGTTGCCTCATCCAGAATGAAGTTCAAGCCAAAGAAATCACGGAGTCTCTCACTGAGGAAAGGAAAAGTTGCCGGATCTGTGGTCTTCAGTGTTGCCAACCAGGCCATTCCAACAGTCACAGAAGAACCAGTCAAGAGCCTTGGAAGATGGTATGATGATACGCTGAAAGACACACAAAGAGCAAAAGAAACCAAGCAGATGGCGGAGGAAGGCTTGGAGACCATTGACCAGTGTGGGCTCCCTGGCAAATACAAGGTCTGGTGTCTGCAGTTCATGCTGATACCAAAGCTCCTATGGCCTCTGATGATATACGACATCTGCACCAGCATAGTGGAGGCAATGGAAGCCAAAATCAACAAGTTCACAAGGAAATGGCTTGGTGTCCCACCCTGTCTGACTGACATAGCGCTGTACTGTCGCCAAGCAAAGCTGAAACTACCACTGAAATCCATCCTGGAGGAATACAAAGCAGGGAAGATCAGACTTCAAAGCATGCTGGAGGACTCAGG
Source organism: Conus canariensis (assembly GCA_033310375.1). Classification (NCBI taxonomy): domain Eukaryota; kingdom Metazoa; phylum Mollusca; class Gastropoda; order Neogastropoda; family Conidae; genus Conus; species Conus canariensis. The sequence continues at coordinate 3,560 of JAMYXO010004083.1, read as the reverse complement.
AGACAAGGTGGTAGAAGCAATCAAGCCCCAGCTGAAGACAGGCAGAAAATGGAAAGTTCAAGAGGCGATGGATTCTGCAAAAGAAAGTCTCAAGATCAGAGAAATAACAGGACACACACAGACCAACAGACAAGGACTGGGGGTGACCAAAACTGAATGGTGGTCAAAGGCCAAAGGAAAAGCCAAAAGAGACATGATGATTCAGGAGATGAGAAAAGAAGAAGACCAAAAAAGACTCCAAAAAGCAGTCCAGCAGAGCCAGCAAGGGCAATGGACAACGTGGGAGAATGCACTCCAAAGAAGTCTCACTTGGAATGACATTTGGCACATGGCCCCTCTCAGGATCAGCTTCATTCTCAGATCTGCATATGACCTTCTGCCCTCAAATGCAAACCTGGTGAAGTGGGGGAAAACAGACGATCCTGCATGCCCCCTCTGCCATGAAAAACAAACAGTGGAGCATGTCCTAAGCTCATGTAAAGTAGCCCTGGCTCAAGGAAGGTACACATGGAGGCACAACCAAGTGCTCAAAGAGATTGTACAAGTAGTCTGGGCTAGTACCAACACCACAAAAGGGAAAATCAGGACTCCAAAAGCACCCGCAACATTCTTCACGGCAGGAGGCAGCAAATCATGGCCAAGAACAACAGTGCCACTCGAAACATGCAGGCAGAGTCTGCTGGACGGGGCAGATGACTGGGAGTGCACTGCAGACCTCCCAGAATGGAAGAGTCACCCAGAGATCATCAGCAAGAGTGGCATGAGACCAGACATAGTAGTCCACTCTAAGTCAACCAAGCAGCTGATCATGATCGAGCTCACGGTGCCATATGAGAACAGAATGGAGGCAGCTCAAATCTACAAGACTGAAAAGTATGCTGATCTGGCAAACAGCCTGAGGAGAGAAGGCTATCAGGTCAAAGTCCTCACTGCAGAAATTGGAGCTAGGGGGTTTGTAGGAACGTCTGCATACAGCCTCATGAAACAGCTCTCAGTTGCAGGGAAGGAAAAAACCAGAGCCCTGAAAGCAATGGCAGAAGCGGCAGAGGGGTGTTCAAGCTGGATCTGGTCAAGGAGGAACAAAAGTGAACTTCATAAGGCTTAATTTCCCTACAAATATCAGGTGTCCCTGTGGCTCAGTGGTTAAAGCGCGAGTCATTAAGTGGAAAATGAGCATGTCCAGAGGGTCATGGGTTCGAATCCCAGCCATGGCTCGTCCCAAGATGGGAAAAAAAAGGGGCAGCAGAGGGACATCCGGAGTCATGAACCGGGTGTGGCCCAACCCCCCTAGAGTGTCAGGAGATAAGGGCCGAAACACTTGCTTGAAGGGGGCTTCTCTTCTGAGGACTCTCTGCTGCCACGCTCTCCACGAGTTTCTTTCTACTTAGACACAAGGTCTACTGTTGGATTTCTACACCTCCCGCCTCCAAACAATTTTCTTATTTCATCAAAATGATGATAAGGTTTAAGCCCGCTACCGTAGACTTGGTTAGGACTACCCTCAATTGAACATTGTACTTTCGTTATTTTAGGATTAATAAATTTTTCACTTTGTCTTTTGAATGGTTCTTCATCTTCACACAGCAATAAAATACCTTTAAGGGATCTTGCTGCAGCACTAAAACTAAAGTTCCATATTGTGTCTGCCCTGCTTTTAGGATATTTTGAATGATGAATCACTCTTTCGTAATATATTGCTAATTTTGACTGATATTGTTGCTCAATCAGCCTTGCTAAGTTAGGGTTGCTAACAATGTCAAACTCTAACGAGATGTCGAAAATGCTGTACTTGGAATCAGTGTCTGTAGATTTAATGACACGTTTGTATTCATTAAAAGTTAGTTCATATGACAATCTGTCTTTTAATGCTCCTTGAAAGTATGGCGCATGCGCTTTTAACAACTCAAAATCCAAGGGTATAGAAAAGCGATTTCCAAACGCATAACTTACAGCTTCATACTTGTTACCGTCTTTAGCATCTTCGGCGTCTATTCTGTGTTTTAGTGCTTCGTTATTTTCGATTCCTTGAAACGCAAGATCGGCCCTTTCATTATCGGTTAGCCATAGATCAGAATAGATTAGAAATATGTCTGCATTGTGTAAAGAAAATATTTCTTGCCCTTCAAGTTTTATAGAAATTTTCTTAACGATTGCCCGTCCCAGATTCTGTACAACTGTCCTGTTTACGTCTGTTGCTGAATCAAGTTCTATTTTAAAAGTAAGCCGTGCAGATCCCGGCACAATCACTTCATCTGCTCCTAGGTCTGGAAATTTGACAGTAAGAATCTGATCTGAATCAATAGTAGATGGATTATTTGGAACAATAATATTCTGTTTATTTCCCTTCACGCCAAAGGGCTCTTTCAGTCTTCTATGCGGGTCAAGAATCGAACCATATGCTTGTGACATTTTTTTTATAAAACAAAATAAAAAGTTAATTATTTAAAAACATGGCAGAAGAAGATTATGATGTTTTTGATCCTGGAGACGACATGAGTGAAATGACGCCTTTGACACATCCATTACAATCATTGCGGCGTGAATTAACAGAAAGTAAGGTCAAATCATTTTATCAAAGTTTAGGCCAAGAACCTCCCGAATTTATAGACCCTAATGATTTTGAAACAAAAGATGACCATTTGTTTGTGAAAAACGAGCAAGGACAACTTGTTCAGCTTACAACTAAACCAGACCCATCAAAGTTTTTAGCAAAGACTACAATTAGACAAAGGCTCAGTGTGAGCGATCAAAATCGCCTTGGCATTGCTAAACCGCGAAGATTAGACAGTGAGGCAGTTGCTAAACTTCAAAACACACTACAAGAACTCCCAACAGATAACCAAATACAAAACATACCCCTTAAAGATTTAAGCCCAACAGCAGACGAAATAATAGAAACCAGTTTTTCAGAAGAAACAGTATTAAAAACTATGCACGATCCGCCGCTACCTATGAGAGAAATAACGGCCCTTGATCATGCTTTGAAAAGCATCAGAGGCGAATTAACAAACAATTTAGCAAAACTGGGTGAACTAGATGAGCATATAAAAAGAGAAAAAGAAAAACTAGTTGAGGCTGATGACCACAACTTAGGACCTGGTGTTAAAGAAAGAATAACACAAAGACTAAAAGATCTTGAACAAGAGAGATCAGCAAGACTAGAAGTGCTGTCTACTAACCGAGAACAATTACGAACTCAAGTGAGCAGAATAAGAGAAACTATCCAAAGAATTTTATATGAAGACACAACGTTAGCAGAACGAATAAGAACACTGTTTAGAGAGCAAGGTGTCACATTAGCGAGCGTTATAACAGCCTTAGGATTTGCAATAAGTACACTGGTGTTGGCTATTACAGGCGGTGGTGGTGGGGGAGCAGTGCCACCAGGACCACCATCAGATAAATCATGGGTAAAAAAACAACTTGATCATCTTGCGGGTTTATTAAAAAAATTAGCCAGTAAGGCAATAGATTCTTTGCCTGGTATAATAGGAGGGATCGTTAGCTGGCTTTTGTCTGCCGCAAGTAAAGTAGTTGGCTTTATGGCCGAGCACTTATGG
>JAMYXO010004082.1:15000-18291 GCA_033310375.1 Conus canariensis | reverse complement strand
TTACCAAATTTCATCAAGAAAGGTCTAAATTTAGAAAATAACGGATCTTAACGGTTTTTTAACGCTCAATTTTAAGTTTCCGTTTGTGTAAGTTGTATATCATTGTTCAGCTGTAAAACTGCATCTGTATACCGAATTTCATCAGGAACGCTCTAAATTTATATAATAACGGTTTTTAACGGTCAATTTTTAATTTTCCCGTTCGTGTAAGTTGTATATCATTGTTCAGCGTGTAAAACTGCATCTGTATACCGAATTTCATCAAGAACGGTCTAAATTTATATAATAACGGTTTTTAACGGTCAATTTTAAGTTTCGGTTCGTGTAAGTTGTATATCATTTGTTCAGCATTTAAAACTACAACCTGTTGTACCAAATTTCATCAAGAAAGGTCTAAATTTAGAAAATAACGCTTTTTTATAACGGGGGATAATAACGGTCATAAAAAACTATCGAATGACCCAATGTTATTCACAGTATGTCCTTCTAGACTCATGCCAAGTTTGGTGGCGATCCGAGGACTCCCTTTGCCGCCAACATCAGAAAAGATTGTATTTTTGATCGTTTTTAGGGGGTACGTGTTGTTAACGGTTTTTTAACGGTCATAAATAACTGTCGTAGAAACTGTCCCCAAAGACCCTATGTTACTCGGGAGATTTTCCCTCTAGGTTCGATGTACCTGTGCAATGTCACAACGGCCATTTGATGAAAAACAGAGAAAAAGATGTCTTTGAAACCGTTATAACAGTTTTTTAACGGTTTTTTAACGGTTTATTTCTTTAAAAGATTAGCCCAAAACCATCCTCGGGTCACAACAGACATACCTGCTAAAATTTCAAGAAGATTGGGTTTTTAAACATTTTCTTTGATAGGGTTTGGTGTTTTTAAACGGTTTTTAAACAGTTATAAATACGTTTTTTAACTGCCAAATAACGGTTTTAATTTTAAGAAGTAGTCCTGTACCTGTGCAATGTCACAAACGGCTATTTGAAGAAAAGCAGAGGAAAAAGATGTCTTTGAAAAACCCTTTTAACAGTTTTTTTAACGGTTTTTTAACGGTTTTTTTTTTTTTAGAGATTAGCCCAAAACCATCCTCGGGTCACAACGGACGTACCTGCCAAATTTCATTACAATCGGTTGAGCCGTTTTTTTTAGTCTATAGCGTACACAGACACACACACACACACACCACACACACACACACACACACACAGAATTTGCCCTTTATTATATTAGATACTAGCCGGTGTACCCGGCTTCGCTCGGGTATATCTGTACAATAATTTTCTGGCCACCCCTCTCCTCACCACTTAAAAGATAATACAAATAAAATTCAGCTTGGGTTTGTTTCGTTTTTCCCATGCCGAACCACAATTGCCCCAGCCTCCTCCTATCTACTTCACCCAATTTCTTTGGACGCCCACTCCCTTCTTGCCTCTCAATCTGTTTTCCCTCACAAATTTTTTTCCATAGATACACAGTCCATAGAGGATGCCTGTACTTTGTGAACTTACCGATGCATTCTCAATTCCTCGATTGAAGTGCTCCAAAATGACAAATCTGTAGGGGCCGCCATAACCTAGTGGATAAGGCGCTGGACTCATGATCCAAAGGTCGTGGTTTCGAATCCCGGCTTGGTCTTGGAAATTTTAATGTGGAATGTTTCCAGCTAAAATGACCGTAGTTCACCCCGATGTCCACCCTGGCCCCGCAGGTGTCAGTCTAATGTGACGGACCAGCCGTCTGCATATCCTTGATTTTGGCAACGGACGTTAAACCCAACTCAAACTTGACAACTCTGTGAAAAGATTGCATTTTCACGATGTATTATGTCTATTGGAGGGCCTCTGGGTTGACAACATTTTGGTCTCCCTGTTTGGCGCAAGTATAGTCAGTGTTTCTGCACTTCCAGTTCGTGATGCTGCAACGTAGAACATTCCATGTGTAAAACACGGAACGTCAGATCTGCCCCACGGGATGAAAATGTCGACCATGGCTCTTGTTGACAGACAAAAATCAGACGGTATTGCAGAGCATCATAACTTCGGTGTATTTCTGAAATCCTCTGCAGACTACCATCTCTAAATTTAGAAATTAACGGTTTTTAACGGTCAATTTTAAGTTTCTGTTCATATTAGTTGTCTATCATTGATCAGCGTGTAAAACTGCACCTGTATACCAAATTTCATCAAGAAAGGTCTAAATTTAGAAAATAACGGATCTTAATGGTTTTTAACGCTCAATTTTATAGTTTTCCGTTCGTGTAAGTTGTATATCATTGTTCAGCTTTGTAAAACTGCATCTGTATACCGAATTTCATCAGGAACGGTCTAAATTTATATATAAACGGTTTTTAACGGTCAATTTTTTAAGTTTCCGTTCGTGTAAGTTGTATATCATTGTTCAGCGTGTAAAACTGGATCTGTATACCGAATTTCATCAAGAACGGTCTAAATTTATATAACGGTTTTTAACGGTCAATTTTAAGTTTCGGTTCGTGTAAGTTGTATATCATTGTTCAGCATTGAAAACTACACCTGTATATCAAATTTCATCAAGAAAGGTCTAAATTTAGAAAATAACGCTTTTTAACGGTGATACCATTTCTAAATTTAGAAATTAACGGTTTTTAACGGTCAATTTTAAGTTTCTGTTCATATTAGTTGTCTATCATTGATCAGCGTGTAAAACTGCACCTGCATACCAAATTTCATCAAGAAAGGTCTAAATTTAGAAAATAACGGATCTTAACGGTTTTTAAACGCTCAATTTTAAATTGATCTAGTTGCAAAGCGAGAGGACTGCAGGCGGAAATCTAAACAAATCTTAAATAAATGTTAGCGAACCGCCCAGAGAACGTGGACAAACGAGTCACAAGACGAAACACAACTAGTTTCGACCTCTTAGGTCTTCATCAGGTGAGACATTAACGAATAAAATAATGAAAATTCACTTAGCTTTGATCGCTTCAGATCACTTGGTAGGGTTCAGCGCAAGGAAGAAGGCGTTGAATGAGAACGAGGCTGTTGGAAGGGAAATAGTGAGCGAGTCAAAGTCGTAATGAAGATAATAATATTACTGATAGGAAATACTAATAATGGTCAAAATACTGAGAAAAAAAAAAAAAAGGGACAAGATTACTACCAATCTGTGTCAATAAGTTATGGGTATGGGAGAAAGGAGAGTGGGTTAGAGGATTCTTAAACAGCAGGGTTGCCGTGGCAACAGTCCCAGAGGCGAAGGCGATGGTGATGTCAATGCCAGTGGTAGTATCAATACTAGCAATAGTAT
>JAMYXO010004082.1:10000-12500 GCA_033310375.1 Conus canariensis | reverse complement strand
TTTTTAATTTATTATTATTTTTAATGTTTCATTTATTTATTTATTTGATTATTATAAAAATTGTATTTTCTAAATATATTTCTGTATCATGCTTTCATTACCTTAACCTTCACTATCGTTGTTAGCAGTATCATTCAGTAATACTATTGCTAGTATTGATACTACCACTGGCATTGACATCACCATCGCCTTCGCCTCTGGGACTGTTGCCACGGCAACCCTGCTGTTTAAGAATCCTCTAACCCACTCTCCTTTCCCCCATACCCATACTTATTGACACAGATTGGTAGTAATCTTGTCCCTTTTTTTTTTTTTTTTTCTCAGTATTTTGACCATTATTAGTATTCCTATCAGTAATATTATTATCTTCATTACGACTTTGACTCGCTCACTATTTCCCTTCCAACAGCCTCGTTCTCATTCAACGCCTTCTTCCTTGCGCTGAACCCTACCAAGTGATCTGAAGCGATCAAAGCTAAGTGAATTTTCATTGTTTTATTCGTTAATGTCTCACCTGATGAAGACCTAAGAGGTCGAAACTAGTTGTGTTTCGTCTTGTGGCTCGTTTGTCCACGTTCTCTGGGCGGTTCGCTAACATTTATTTAAGATTTGCTCAATTTTAAGTTTCCGTTCGTGTAAGTTGTATATCATTGTTCAGCGTGTAAAACTGCATCTGTATACCGAATTTCATCAGGAACGCTCTAAATTTATATAATAACGGTTTTTAACGGTCAATTTTTAAGTTTCCATTCGTGTAAGTTGTATATCATTGTTCAGCATGTAAAACTGCATCTGTATACCGAATTTCATCAAGAACGGTCTAAATTTATATAATAACGGTTTTTAACGGTCAATTTTAAGTTTCGGTTCGTGTAAGTTGTATATCATTGTTCAGCATTTAAAACTACACCTGTATACCAAATTTCATCAAGAAAGGTCTAAATTTAGAAAATAACGCTTTTTAACGGTGATAAATAACGGTCATAAAAACTATCGAATGACCCAATGTTATTCACAGTATGTCCTTCTAGACTCATGCCAAGTTTGGTGGCGATCCGAGGACTCCCTTTGCCGCCAACATCAGAAAAGATTGTATTTTTGATCGTTTTTAGGGGGTACGTGTTGTTAACGGTTTTTAACGGTCATAAATAACTGTCGTAGAAACTGTCCAATGACCCTATGTTACTCGGGAGATGTCCCTCTAGGTTCGATGTACCTGTGCAATGTCACAACGGCCATTTGATGAAAAACAGAGGAAAAAGATGTCTTTGAAACCGTTATAACAGTTTTTTTACGGTTTTATTTCTTTAAAGATTAGCCCAAAACCATCCTCGGGTCACAACAGACATACCTGCTAAATTTCAAGAAGATTGGGTTTTAAAACAGTTTCTTTGATAGGGTTTGGTGTTTTTTAACGGTTTTTAACTGTTATAAATAACGTTTTTTTAACTGCCAAATAACGGTTTTAATTTTAGAGAAGTAGTCCTGTACCTGTGCAATGTCACAACGGCTATTTGAAGAAAAGCAGAGGAAAAAGATGTCTTTGAAACCGTTTATAACAGTTTTTTTAACGGTTTTTAACGGTTTTATTTTTTTAGAGATTAGCCCAAAACCATCCTCGGGTCACAACGGACGTACCTGCCAAATTTCATTACAATCGGTTGAGCCGTTTTTGAGTCTATAGCGTACACAGACACACACACACACACACACACACACACAAACAGAATTTGCCATTTATATATTAGATATATATATATATATATATATATATATATATACTAGCAGGGGCACCCGGCGTTGCCCGGGATATGAACATTCTTTGCGATACTCACGTGACGGCAAACATGTATTAATTGTTTTGATTTACAATCAATTACCCCCCCCCCATCTTCCCACCCCCTCCCCCCACACAAATACACATTCTGTCTCCCTCTCTCTCTCTCTCTCTCTCTCTCTCTCTCTCTTTTATACATTCTATTGTTTTCCGCCTGCCTCTGGCCCCTTTCCTCTGGATCTTCCCTAGCACGTCGAGATGCTTTTCTCGCTCGATTTTCCACCTGCACTCACTGTTCCCATTCCCATTCTTCTGATTGCCCTTAATTTTGTAGGAATAGACTTTGTGCAAAAGTAGTTTATTTCAACGGGTCTGTGTCCAATGAAAAAAATACTGTATCAGGCATTGCACTGTACAATCATTTTTCTGGCCTCTCTCATTCCTCCCTTTTCATCCCACTACCCTGTCCCATCCATGTTGCAAAATTGCTTACCGTTACTGGACATACGCATACCGAATTTTATCAATAGCGGTGTAAATTTAGAAAATAACGGTTTTTAACGGTCAATGTTAAGTTTTGGTTCGTAAAATTTGCATAACATTGTTCAGCGCTTAAAACTGTATGTGCATACGGAATGTTATCAAGAAGGGTGAAAATTTAGAAATTCAGAAAATAACGGTTTTTAACAGTCAATGTTAAGTTTCGGATCTTGAAAATTGTAT
>JAMYXO010004082.1:0-5000 GCA_033310375.1 Conus canariensis | reverse complement strand
AACAAACGAAAAAAAACCGGAATGAAGGATTCAAAGGGCCAAGAAAAAAAAAGTTCGTAGTATAGGGTCCTTTCGTCACTCAAACCCAGTTCTCTCCTCTATACACTTAAACTCACACAGACAGACACACAGACAGACATTTACAGAAGGGGGGGGGGGGGGGGGTGCGGGAGATTGGATATCTACGGTCTGTGGTGGTGGAGAAGATTCAATAGCATTCATACTGACATTCACAGAGGGGGATGATTAGATATCTAAGGTCTGTGGTTGTGGAGGAGATTCAATAGCATTCATACTGACATTCACAGAGTGGGGATGATTGGATATCTAAGGTCTGTGGTTGTGGAGGAGATTCAATATCACTCATACTGACATTCACATGGGGGGGGGGGGGGGATGATTGGATATCTAAGGTCTGTGGTTGTGGAGGAGATTCAATATCAATCATACTGACATTATGGAGGGGGGGGGGGCGATTGGATATCTAAGGTCTGTGGTGGTGGAGAAGATTTAATATCACTCATATTGACATTCACAGCGGTGGGGGGTTATTGAATAAGTAGATTCAATATCACTCATACTGACATTCAGAGAGGGGGGGGGGGGGGATGACTGGATATCTAAGGTCTGTGGTGGTGGAGGAGATTCAATATCACACTCATCTTGACATTCACAAAGGGGAAAAGGGGGGGGGGGAGGGGTGTTGATTGGATACCTAAGGTCTGTGGTAGAAAGGATTCAATATCACTCATACTGACATTCACGGGGGTGGGGGGGGGGGGTGAAGGGATGGTGGAAATCTAAGGTCTGTGGTGGTGGAGGAGATCCAATATCATTCATACCAACATTCACAGAGGTGGGGGGGGGGGGGGGGGGGGGGATTTTAAGGTCGGTGGTGGTGGTGGATTTGTAAGGTCGGTGGTGGTGGTGGTGGAGATTCATTATCACTCATATCGACATTCACAAGGGGGGGGGGGGGGGGGGGGGGGGGGGGGGGGGCGTGATTGCATACCTAAGGTCTGTGGTGGAGGGGTTTCAATATCATTCATACTGACATTAACAGAAGGGGAGGTGACTGGATTTCTAAGGTCTGTGGTGGTGGAGAAGATTCAATATCACTCATACTGACATTCACAGAGGGGGGGGGGGGGGGGGGTGATTGGATATCTAAGAATTGTAGTGTAGAAGATCCAATATCACTTATATTGACATTCACAGGGCTGTCATACTCACCAGGAGAAGACAGTCGCACACTCTCTGCTACCAATCCATGAGAACTCTGCTGTTGTTGATCTTGCCGTGGTGTTTTACTGTCACCAATGTCAGTATTATCCAGGTTGAAGAGTCTGTTAGGAGGATTAGTCGGTCAAGAAGGAGGCACACACACACACACCACACACACACACACACACACACACACACACTAACCCTGTTTCACTTTCAACGAGGAGGGGAGGGGGGGGGGGGGGGCGGACTGTCCAGTCTTCTGCACAACGGTTTCTTGTGTCTGTGACAGGTGAGGCTGAGACCTGTGGGTTGTGGGAGGAGGGAGGGGGAGGGGGGGGGGTGAGGGGGGCGACTCTTTGAAGCAAGGCCTTGGCGCACTCAGATTTGGTGTGCAGCCACATCGCTGCCAGACCCCACGAACTGCCCTCCCACCCACCCACTCTTTCACCCTCTCCCACCCACTGCCCTGCATCCTACAGTTCTTTGGGGGGAGTCGTTCCAATCTATTGTGCACCCTCCCTTTGAGATTTTACTGGCTACTTGTGTCAAAGGCGATGTCAAAGTTTCTTCTTTGTTTCTTCTTTGTGTTTTCTTTTTCTGAAACTGAATGAATATGAAATTGAAAGCCAGAGAACTATAAAATAGGCATTCTGGCTCACCCACCTCCGCCAGCTCCAACCGGCTGAAGCCGGTTTCGCTGTTGCTCCGCCGGCTTACCCAGAATGCCTATTTTATAGTTCTCTGTTAAGCCGTCGGCGCTATTCAAGTCGGTGTGTACACGAGTCCATTGTAAACAATTTCAATAGCGGGCGGGTGCTCTTATCTGAAAGGTATTCTCGCCTTACATAAAACATGTGTAGACGAGTTTTTTCCTTCCTCCCAACGCCCAGCACTTGCTATGTTTATAGCAACGTGGCTAGGAAATCTTGCCTTCTACCGTTGGAGGCTGTGGTGTTAAGACGTGCAGTGGAGTTGTGTTTTTAGTGACAGGTTTTCTGTGCTGTGTCTTATCTTTGTAAATTCATGTCAGTTAATAGCATTTCTTCATATCAGGAAGCAGAATTGTTAGGTAGTCCTTCGTCTGTAGAATTAGCACAAGAAATCTTAGAATCAGAAAATAGCTCATCAAAATCTGTTAGACTTTTCTAAACAAAATACTAGTTTAATTATTCTAGAAGATAAAAATATGGCAAAGCAAAGGGAGTGGAGTGTTTCTCAACTAACAATACTTCAAGAACATCTTGAGTACCATGCTACAATTTCTTGAAGTTTTGGAGGAAATGAGAAAAAGCAGGTCCATCTCCAAGTGAGAAACTACCTAAATTTTCCTTTACAACCAAAAAGAAAAATGACCGTTCTGTATGGTGAGAAAACAAAGAAAGCCAAGACGCAAGGACACCAAACGAGCTTCATGAATATTTAAAGTCGAAAATCGTTGATGTGCAAAAGAAAGTTAGGAAACAAAGTGTTCTTTTTCAATCTGGGAGAAATAACATCAACACAAAGCGCCATTGAAAAGCTCATTGAAGGATATAGACAACTTTCAAGACAAGAAGCAACTACAATGGCTTTTAACCTGCAGTATGGTGGTCTTTTAGAAGTTGCTTTCAAGTTTTTTGAAGCAGAAGAGAGGAAAGGGACTCACCATAAAAAAACGTGGGACGAATGGTTAAAAGAAAATGTTGGAATTAGCTCCACATATTCACGGAGACTTATGAGAAATAAGCCGTTTGTTGAATCCATATATATCCAAATTCAGCACAGTCGGGACTGTCTTTCTATGAAATCTTCAATATGAAAAAGTGCTCCATATAATGTTTGAGAGCAGTGAGGAAATCCGGAACTACTGGGCTGAGAAAGTGCCAGAGTCAATTGTCCCCAACTTTACACAGCAGTCATCCCAGTAGTTTATACCATGATAAAATAGGTCGCGCAACCGTCAGTTGCGTTGATAATAGGTCAACTAAACTTAAAGTTAGGTAGGTAGGGAAATCAAAAACTTCGATGGACGAGGTGGGATAGTGTGTGGCAGCACTATACTTATAAAATGCCTCATGTGTCTTATGACGGGTTTTGATAAAAGCGATCACAGCCGCTATAAGCTGAGCCAATGTAAATACTGCAAATAATTGTTGTGTTTTTTTTTCGTCTGCACGCTTCGCTTCACTTCGCTTCGCCTGCTTCGCTTCAATATTTAGGCTGCCTATTCAGGCGGCCGCCGGGTGTACTTTATACAATTGTCTTGTTTATTGAAATCAAGCTTTTGATAAGTGCACTTTGGTGGCTGCTTTGAACTTACAACAAACCGTGTAATGGAAGAACAACCAGAATTTCCCCACTCCCCTTTCAAAAAACACTTCCTTATCGCAAGCACCGACCCGTTTTCCCACTGCATTCAGAACAGAGCTATATACACTCATCCATCTAGTCTTGTGATTGGGGAAAGGTAAGAAACATGTTTTGATATGTTTGGAAATTTTAGCCGCCTAAATTTATACAATGACGTCTAACGCCTGTACTAAACGACGCCGGTGGGGAATTTAGCCGTCTAAATTTATACAATGCCGCGTGGCGGCCCGACGCCCTTATGTGTAACTCGACACGAACTAGCAAACAGTGCGACGCTTCGACTCGGCAATTATGCAGTTGAGTAAGCCGTGGCCAGACATGTCTGGCCTAGAGTAACTACATAAAGGCAGAAGTGAAGAGGAGTGTTGTCTCCCCGGAAAAGAATGTAACAATTAATTGTGAAAAAAAATCGTCATTAAGTCGTTCTAGGTTCTTATTCAAGTCGGCATCACGTTCTTATTCAAGTTCTTATTTAAGTTCTTAACAAGTTTTTATTCAAGTTTCTTAACAAGTCAACATCAAGTTTTTAACAAGTCATCATCAAGTTCTTATTCAAGTACTTATTCAAGTACTTATTCAAGTTCTTAACAAGTCGTCATCAGTCGTCATTAAGTTCTTATCAAGTCGTCATTAAGTTCTTATCAAGTCGTCATTAAGTTTTTATCAAGTTCTTATTTAAGTTTTTTATCAAGTCGTCATCAAGTCGTTATCAAGTTCTTATTCAAGTCAATTTATAATTATTTATTATGTTCTTGAAATATTATTCCATCTGAAATGGATCAAAATGATCTTTTGTTGTTGGCGGTTCTGGCATGCTTTTTTGTTTGGCTTCTGTATTTAGTGGTTGAGATTTTTTTGACTGCTTTGGTTTTTTGCTGGCGTTGTTTATATATTTTATAACCGTAATAACCACCCCCAGCAGCAATGACGCCAAAAATGGCAACTGTTTTAAATTCAATATTCCATGACGACTTTGGTGTTGTAGGTCTTGAATCAACTTGTGTATTTACAGCTGGCATTGAAACAACTGTTGGCGTTGGCGGTGTTATGTTTTCATTATGAGTTACATTCTGTGATTGCAACATTAATTTTTTTTGTTTGTTCCACTCTGCTAATTTTTTTCCTGCTGCAACACGCCCAGGATGAGGAGGCTTTTTACTGGTCACTTTCTCCACCTGATTCAATGTTTTCTGATTTCTGCTGATTTTCTGGCTCGGTCATTTTGAAGGGAAACAAAATCTATATGATTAAAAGTAATTAATCCCATGATTAATGGCGATAACAATGTTCCAAATCTGTAATATAGATCACATCCTAGAGACTCTAATGACTTTGTTAAAACGGGATCCTGTGTTAAATCATACATAAATTCTTGTTCAGAATCAATGGGAGCAAATCTACTAACTAGTTTAGTGTACAAACTA
>JAMYXO010004081.1:0-18293 GCA_033310375.1 Conus canariensis | reverse complement strand
TTTTTCCCTTTGGGGGGGAAATTTTTCAAGAGGGGGGGGGTTTTGCAAAATTTAAAAATTTAAAGAAGGTTGGGGGGGGGTTTAAATTTTTCTATAAAACCCCAAACCCAAGTTTGCGTAAAATGCAAAATTTAATAAAGGAAAAAAAAGAAAAAATTGAGATTTTCTAGGGCCTCTTCATTTTTAAAGGGAAAATTTTTTCGTTGGGGTTTTTAAAAGTCTGTAGGGCCATATGAAAATACTGGATTTTAAATACAAAATAAAAGAGGGGGGTTTCTTTAAAAAAACACAAAATTTTAAAAGGTTTTTTTTAAAAATTTTTTTAAAAAAGGTTTTAAAAAAGGGAAAGTTTTTAATTAAAAAAAACATAATTTTTAAATAAATTAAATACCGGGTAAAGTGGGTTCCTTGAAAAATTTTTTAAAATTGGGGTTTTAAAAATTTTAAAAAGGCTAAAACTTTAATTGTAAAATAATTTAAAAAACCCCCAAAAAATTTAAATTTTTTTTTGTTTTTAAAAGAATTTAAAAATTTTAACAATTGTAAAAAACAAAACAAACCCAATTAAATTCCTTAAAAAGGAAAAAAAGGGTTTAATTTTCCCTAAGGTCTTTAAACGGGGTTAAATAAGAATGAGCATAAATTTTTAAAAAAAAACACTATAAATTTGGGGAAAAAAAGAAAGTTTTTCCCAAACATTTTTTATTAAAAGAATTAAAAAAAGAAAAAAATTTTTTTTAAAGGAAATTACATTTCAAAGGGTACTAAAAGGGGGGGTTTTTTGCGTTTTTTAAAAAACCAGGTAAAAAAACCTTTAAATTTTGGGGGGTTTAAATAAATTCAGTGTTTTGTAAAAATTAACCAAGAGGAATTTTTTGGTTTATTTTTTGTGGCAATAAAACGTTTTAGGCCAATTTTTTTACGGGGAAAAAATTTTAAACTGGGAAACACCCGGTTTTTTTTTTCCCCAAAAAACCCCCTTTTTAAAAAATAACAAACCGTTTTTGGGGTTTTTTTGTTTTTTGATTGTAGAAAGGGGTTTGTTTTTTAAAAATAGCTGAGGGAAATTTTTTAAAAAAGGGGGGGGTTTGGGGAAAAGAAAAAAAAAAAATTTATTTTCCAATTTCTTTTAAAAAAGGGAATTAGAAAGTTTTTTTTCCCCCCAAAACAAAAAGGACGAGGGGAAAAAAGGGGTTTTTCGGATTAAATTTGGGGCCCCCCCCCCTCTCACTTCAAATTCCGACAACCCCCCAAAGCCTTCCCCCCCCCAACCGGCCTTTCCACGCGCCCGGGAAAACAACGGGAAACCCCCAACAACCAAGGGCCCCAAAAACCCAACCCTGCAAGCTGGGGAATCAAAACCCGGGCTCGCCCGAAGGGATACCCCCGGAAAACCAGGGGGTCCGGAAGGGGGGAAAAACAACCAACGGGGGAAGGGAAGGACTAAAAGACAAATTTCCCGGGGGAAATTCCCGGGAAAGCGGGTCGACGGGAGAAAGGGGGGATCGTTGTTAAAATTGGGAAAAAAAAGGGGGTTTCCGCGTGCCCGGGGGGGTTTTTTTTTTTTTTTTAACTCTTTTTTTTTTTTCCCCAAACCCCCCCCCCCTTTTTTCCTTTTTCCCCCCCCCCCCTTTCCCCCCCCCCTTTTCCCCCCCCCCCCCCCCCCCCCCCCCCCCCCCCCCTTTTTCCCCGGGCCGGGCAAAGCAAAATTTTCCGGAATTTTTTTTTTGGGTTTTAAATTTTTGGTTTTCTTTTTTTGTGGTTGTTCTTGGGATGTTGTTTTTTTTCACTAAATTTTGTGGTTTACCGATTCTTGAAATGACGGTCCTAAGAACGCGGGATTTTGAAGTTTTTTACAAGACGAATGATTTATTAATTTAATTTGTCTTGAAGAAACCCTTTTTTTTTTCTTTTGTTTTTTTTAAAAGAAAAAGACGAATAAAATGTCTGTTCTGCAGTGCATCAATAAAACCGGTTTTTTTTTTTTTTTTTTTTTTTTCGCTTCATTTTGTGATTATTGGATTTTTGATTTTTTGTTGTTTTTTTTTCTGCTTCATTTTTGATTTTTACTTTTTTTTTTTTCATTTTTTTTTTTCCCCCTTTTGGGGGGTTTTTTTTTTCCTTTTGGGGTTTTCCCCTACCCCCCCCCGGGGAATTTGACCCCGAGGGGCCTTTTTCGCACAGGGCAACTTCCGCAGGTGACCCTGCGTTTCATATTTTTCTTTGATGCTATGACCCTTTTGCCCCGGGGGCCACCCACCCCCAAAAGCCACAAGCACGAAAAACTTGAGTCGGGAGGCCGGGGGGTCCCCCCCGGGTTTCCCCCCCCCTTTTTTTCTTTTTTTTTTTTTTTTTTTAAAATTTTTTCCCCCCATAATGCAATGAAGATTTTAAAATTCTTGAAATTTTTGGGAATTGACTTTTCCCCGACAATTTTGCATTTTGGGAAATTTACATTATGTTTAAAAAAATGCAAATTTTAAACTATTATGCTTTTAAATTGGGGGTTTTAAGAAGGGTTTCAAGCCCCCAAAATAAAAAGTTATTGTTTTTTTGGAGGGGGGAAAAAAGTTTTTTTTTCTGAAAAGGGGGGGTTTTTTGAAATGAATGATTTACATGCGCGGGAGGTGGGGGGCCTCTGAAAGTTTTAAAATTTCCCGGGGCCACAGTTTTTAAAAATGTGGAAAAATTTTTTTTTTTTGGGGGGGAACAAAAAAAATATTCATGCTTAAAAAATTTTCCTTAACCCGAAAGAGAACAGCTTTTAAACGAAAATATTTCTGGTTTTGTTGTTTTCCCACCCCGTGTGTTTACGACGTAATACCTTTTTGGGGAAACTGCTTGTTTTAAAAGGCTTCGGGGGGCACAAAAGGTTTCAAAATTTTTTTCCGCCGGTTGTTTTTTTCCCCCTCTCCTTCGTTTTTATTTTTTGGCGTAAAAAACCCCCGGGTTTTTTGTTTGTCGGTGTAGGCTGGCGGTTTTTCCCCTTTTTTGTCCTGGTTAAATTTGGGGGGGTTTGGGAAAAAAAGGGGGGGGAATTTCCCCTGGAAAAACCCGGGGGCCTATTTAAAGGGGGTTGTGGGTTCGAACCGGGGCCGTTGGAGGGGGGATTTTTCCCTTGGGTTAAACCCGGTTTTTTGGAAACCCTTGTTTTTATGGATTAAACCGGGTTCCTGGTTGCCCGAAAAAAATTGAAAAGTAAAAAAAGAATTTTGGGAAAAAAGGAATTTTTGCCTTGGTAGGAACATTGAAAAGAAAAACCCCCAAAAAAAAAGGGGGTTTGGAAAAGAGTGAAATGAAGTTTAAAAGTTGGGGGGGGAAAGGAAAAAATGAATAAGCGAGGGGAATTTAAAACCCTAATTTATTTTTTTACAATTAATTTGTAAAGCCTTTTAGGGGTCTTACCCCGGGATAGGGTGAATTTTTGTTTTAAAAATTTTAATTGTACTTTTTTTTTTTTCCCTTCTTTCTTGCCTTCTTATCTTTTTTTGTTCACTTTTTTTTCTTCCCCTTTGTCCCTTCTTTTTTAAAAAATGGCTCACCTTCCTTTTTCTCCTTCTTTCTTTGCCCCTTTTTTATCTTTTTTTTCCACCTTTCTTTTTCCCCTCTTTTTTTTTTTCTTCTTCCCTTCTCTTTTTTTTCCTTTTTTTTCCCTTTTAACTTAAAATCTCCCTTTTTTTTTTCCCCTCCTTCTTTTTGTCCCCTCTTTTTTTTCTCTCCCTTCCTTTTTCTCCCCCTTCTTTTTCCCTCTTTCTTCTTCTAAATCCTTTTTTTTCTTCTTTTTTTCCCCTTCTTATCTTCAAATGGCTCCCCTTTCTCTTTTTCCTTTTTTGCTTTTCCCTTTTTTTTAAACCCCCTTCCCCTTTTTTTTTCTCCTTTTTTCTTTTTTTATTTTTCACCTTCTCTTTTTCCCCCTTTCTTTCCTTTGCCCCTTTTCTATCTTCAAATGGCCCCCTTCCTTTTCCCTTTCCTCTTTTCCCTTTTATCTTCAAATGGCCCCTTCTCTTTTTCCCTCTTCTTTTTGTCCCTTTTATTTTAAAAGGCCACCTCTCTTTTCCCCTTCTTTTTTGTCCCTTTTACTTCAAATGGTCACCTTCTTTTTTCTCCTTTTTTCCCCCCTTTGCCCCTTATCTTCAAATGGCTCCCTTCTCTTTTTCTCCTTTCCTTGCCCCTTTTTATCTTCAAATGGCTCCCTTCTTTTTTCCCTTTTTTTCTCCTTTGTCCCTTTTTACTTCAATGGCTACCTTCTCTTTTTCTCCTTCTTTGTTTGTCCCTTCTTATCTTCAAATGGCTCACCTTCTCTTTTTCTCCTTTTTTCCCTTTGTCCCTTATCTTCAAATGGCTCACCTTTTTTTTTCCCCTTCTTCTCCTTTGCCCCTTTTTATCTTCAAGGGCTCACCTTCTCTTTTTCCCCTTTTTTTTCTTTTTTCCCTTTTCCCTTTAAAACTTCCTTTTTTTTTTCTTTTGCCCTTTTTATTTAAAGGCCCACCTTTTTTTTTTCCCCCCCTTTTTTCCCCTTTTTATTTTTCGGGGCCATTCTCTTTTTCCCTTTTTTTCCCTTTTGTTGACCAGCCATCCTCAAGAGGTCTTAAAAGGGATTTTTTGCTTGTGAGGCCGAAAACCGGGAAAAACCCATTTAATTTAAAAATTTTGCGGGTTTGATTCCGTCCTTTTCTACGGGGTTTTTTTTCCCCGAAAAGGCTGATCCATTTGATACTTTTAAAGGAAAAAGGGGAACGCTGTGAACGCAGCTCATCTTGGCCCCAAAAAACCCAAATCCCAAAACTTTGGGGAAACCAGTTTGGGGGTTAAACCCCGCCCTAGCGAGGGCTTTAAAGAATAAAAGGAAAAGGAATGGAAACTGAGGGCCCGTTTAAAGAAGGGCTGGTCAAAAACGATAATAACCCATCCCCCTTTCACCCCAACCATCAGCCCTTTTTTTAAAAAACCCTTTTAAACCCAAAATTTTTCCCCTAAAAAGGGGCTATAAAAGTTTTCCTTTAAAAATGTCCCTTTTCCGTAAACGTAAAATGCAGTTTTTTTTCCATTTTCCTTTTTTACCGTTTTAATTTAAACTTTTTTTCCCCCCAAACACCTCCTTTCTTTTTTTTTTTTTTATTCAATCTCTAACAGGTTTTCCTGCTTTTTTTCCCTTTTTAAAAAAGGGGGGGCGTCACAGGGGTTTCCCGGTCTTAGGAATCCTACCTTTTTTTTCCTTTTTTACCCTTTTCCTTTTTAGCATCCCTTTTTTAAACCCCAACCCTTTTAACCAATGCCTTTTTTTCCCAAATGTTTTGTTTATTGATGTTCAAGTTTACCTAAAAAAAAAAGCTTTTGGGGGTTTTTTGGGGGAAGGGTTTTGAACCTGTTTTTTTTTGGGGGGGGGTTTTTTCGAAACGGGAAATTTTCCGTTTTCCTCTCGTTTGGGGGGAAAAAAAATTTCCCTTTTTTTTTAAAACCCATGTTTTCCTTGTCGATTTTGACTAATTGGGGTGACACATTTGTTCTTCAAAGTGGGGGTTTAAATTAAACTTTTTTTAAACCAAATACTTAAACTTTTCGCTTTGACCTTGTTTTTTTTTTTGTATTTATTGAACTTTCCCTACTTTTAAAAAAAAATTTTGGGGGGGGGCCGGGATTCCGTTTTAAAAATTTTTTTTGGTCTTTTTTAGGGATAAAACGAAAAAAAAAATTTTGAACCCAAAACCAGGGAAAATTTGTTTTGTTTTTTTTTTTCCCCCCCTTTCCTTTTTTTTTTTCTCTTTTTCTTTTTGTGTTTTTTCCCCTTTTTCTTTTTGGGGACGTTTTTTCTTAAAAAAAAAAAAAAAAAAAGGGGGGGGGGGGGGGGGGGGGGGGGGGGGGGGCCCCCTTGAAAGGGGGTTTTTTGTCGGTTTTGATTAAAAAAATCTAATTTTAAAGATTTAAAGGAGAGGGTAAAATCTAACAAAATTTTTTAAAGGGAAAAACGACCCATTTTTTCCCCCCCCCCTTTTTTTTTTCCCTTGTTAAAAGGTTGCAAATTTTACTCCCCAAGCACTTAAAAAAAACGCGGGGTTTTTAAAACCCTTTTTCAAAAATTCTTTGATTTAACCCTTTCGGCAGCAGAAAAAACCAAAGGGGGGGGAAAACACAAAAAAAACCCATGCTAACCAAAGACCCCCCAGGGAAAAAAAAAATTTTTTTTAAAATCTTCCCTTTTTTGGAAAAATTTGGGGGGGAGAACAAAGGGGGAAAAAAAAAAAGGGATTTTTTTTTTTTGGGGGGGGGGGGTTTTTTAATTTTTGGGGGGGGGGGGTTTTTGGGGGGGGGGGTTTTGGTTTTAGTTTTTTTTTTTTTTTGGGGGTGGGGGGGGGGGGTGGGGGGGTTTTTTTTTTTTTTTTTTTTGGGGGGGGGGGGGGGGGGGGGGTGGGGGGGGGGGGGGGGGGGGTGGGGGGGGGGGGGGGGGGGGGGGGGGGACACCATGTCCGCGTTTTTAACATGACCATTTTTTTTTAATCGGAAAAACCCCCCTTTTTTATTTTTTTTTGTGTTGTGTTGTGTTGTGTTGTGTTGCTTTGCTTTTGCGTTCGTTGCGTTGCGCTTGCTGGCTGGCGGCTTGCTGTGCTTGCTGTGCTGGCTGTCTGGTGAGTGGGTGGTTTTCTCTGTATGTGGTTCTATGTGTTTGTTTCCATCGGCCAGGGGAAGGGGGACTGAACATGTTTGGGGTTTGTTTTTCTTGGGAGTGGAAGGGGTGTTAAGCTGAGGGTGTGTGGATGTTTTTTTGGGTTCTGTTATGTCTTGATGGAAATGGGCTTTATGCTGCAGTGGGTGGGAATGAAGGTGTTCTGTATGTCTTGAGGGAACTGGGGTGTTTTGCCTGGTGTGGTGTGGATGTTTTTGGGTTTGTCTGTTTGAGGGAACTGGGGTGTAAGTTTCAGGGGGTGTGTTGGTTTTATGTTTATGGTGTTCTGTTATGTCTTGAGGGAAATGGGTGTATGTTTTCAGTTTGGTGTTGGAGTGTTATTGGTTTCTGTTAGTCTTGAGTGGAACTGGGCTGTTAATGCGCAGTGTGGTTTTGGATGTTATGGTTTCTTATGTCTTGAGGGAATGGGCTGTAATGCTGCAGTGTGTGTGTGGATGTTATGGTGTTCGTTATGTTTGAGGGAACTGGGGGGTTAATGCTGCAGTTGTTTTGTGGGGTGTTATGGTGTTCTGTAGCTTGAGGGGAAAAGGGTGTAATGTGCAGTGTGTGTGTGGATGTTATGGTGTTCTGTTTGTCTTTAGGGAAAAATGGGGTTTTTTAATCTGCAGTTTGTGTGGGTGTTTATGGTTTCGTATGTCTTTATGGAACTGGGTTTAATGCTGCAGTGTGGGGGTGTGGATGTTTATGGTGTTCTGTCTTTCTTGAGGGGAACTGGGCTGTGAATGTTGCAGTGGTGGTGTTGGGTGTTTTGGTGTTCTGTATGTCTTGATGGAACTGGGCGTTAATGCTGCAGTGGTTGGGAGTGTTTTTGGTTTTTCTTATTTTGAGGGGAACTGGGCTTGAAGTTGGGGGTTTTTTTGGGTGATGGTTTCTTTTTTCATGGCGGGCGGGCGCGTGTGTGTGTTTTGGGGTTTTGGTGTTTTTACTTGGTAAGGGGTTTGACCCGGGGGGAAGAATTTTTCTTTTTTATGGGAAATGGGCGGGGCCTTTTTTAAAAGATTTTCGGGCAGCTTATGGAACTTTAATTTCAGTGGTTTTGTGGGAGTTTTAAAAGGGGTTTCGGCCCTGTTTAGGGGAAAAAGGGCTAAAATTTTATGTGTGGGTTTAAAGGGATTTTCGTTATGCTTTTGGGGAATTGTTGAGTCAGTTTGTTTTAAAATTTTTTGGTTTTAGTTTGAAACGGGGGGCTAGGGGGGAGGGGTGTTTATTGCCCCCTTGGGCCCGGGGGCCCCGCGCGGGGGTGTGGTGTGTGTGGTGTTTGGGAAGGTGGGTTGTTTTGGTTTTTTTCCCCCCCGCCTTTCCCCCCCCCCCCCTGCCCCCCCCCCCCCCCCCCCCCCCCTCTGTTTTGTGGTTTGTGCCCCCCGGGCGGGCGCCCCCCCCCCCCCCCCCCCCCCCCCCCCCCCCCCCCCCGGGGGGGGGGGGGGGGGGGGGGGGGGGGGGGGGGGGGGGGGGGGGGGGGGGGGGGGGGGGGGGGGGGGGGGGGGGGGGGGGGGTGTGTGTGTGTGTGTGTGTGGTGCGTGGTGTGTTTTGTGTTTTTTTTTTTTTTTTTTTCCCCTGCGTGCGTTCGGGGGGGGGGGGGGTGTGGGTGGGGCGGGGGGGTCTTGGTGTGTGTGTGTGTGTGGTGTGTTGTGTGTGTGTGGGTGTGTGTGTGCGTGCGTGCGCGCGCTCGCTCGCTCGCGTGCGTGCACATGTATCACCCGGGGGGTTTCGCTCCATTTTTTTTAACTCAAAATAAAACAAACTGCAACAAAGCCCGGGTTTTTTTTTGGGTTTTTTTTTAAAAAAATAATCTCGCTTAACGAAAGGAATTCGGCATTGTTTGCTGCTGGCAGAAGAGAGCTGTCTTCGTAAAAAGTGCGGTAGCGAAGGATTTTAAAATCTTGCTTCTCTCTCCATGGGTTTCCGGTTCAAGCCCCGCAACTCCTCCCCAAGAGGATCAAGTGAGAAGCGGAGTTTTTCCCCTTACCAGTATCAGGGCAGACCCGCTGGCGGGGGAAACCCCCTGTGTGTATGTTTTTTGCACACAGGCAAAAATCCGCACGTTAACGACCAGGACGACGTGTGTGGTGTTTTGATGGGTTATGCCCAAGCACGAAAAAAAATCCATCAGGCACCGGGTTAACTTGGAGAGGGGGTAGGCACCGAAAAAAGAATTATTTATGGTCACTGAAACCCGTCATGAACATGAAAAAGGGAAAACAAACAGAAACAATAGTGGCGCGCATGAGCGCACCCGCACACATACCCCAAACACAGCACACGTGCACGCGGGGTGCTCACCATGCCACGTACCACTTAGCACATACGTGCACACACAAAAATGCAATAGAGTCAGGCGCGCGCCGCGCGCGCCCCACAACACACAAAACACACACACACCACACACAACCCCAACACACACACCACACCATATAAAAATAGAGTGTTCTATCAAAATGCACCTTGTTAAGCATGTTTACATTTGATTGTAAATGTGATTTTTCCTTTTGATGAATAAATATTAACACGAAAATATATTTTTGTGCGGTATCTCTCTTTCCTCTCCTCTCTCTCCCCTCTTTTTTCTCTCTTCTCTCCTCTCTCTCTCTCTCCCCTTTCCCTTTCCCACCCCCCCCCTGTCCCACCTTTCACCTCCCCTTTCTTTCTCCCTTCTCCCCTCCCCCCTCAACTCCCCCCCCCTCCCCTTCTCTCTCTCTCTCTCTCTCCTCCCTCCCTCCCCCCCTCCTCTCTTCCCCCCCCCCCTCTCTCTCTCTCTCTCTCTCCCTCCTCTCTCTCTCTCTTCTTGCTCATTCCCCCTTCGGCCCCCCCACTCCCCTTCCCCCTTCTCTTTCAACTTGTATTTTATGCGCCTTTTAACAATACTCTTTAATTCATGTAACGTTTTTCAGCGCGGTGGGCTAGTGGAAGTGTAGCCCAAAGGGCCCACCCTCAAACCCCTTTTTCCCCCTCTGGTATATATAGAATTTTCGGCAAAAGTACCGTTTTTTTTAGTCGGCGAATGTCCAAGCATCGGCTAAAATCCATTTGGCGAAAGTGTGTAGGCTACACCAAGAGAGCAGTACTGGCTCGACCTTACGGCCTCGGGGATGTTCAAACTTTGTTCAATAGAAGTTGAATCGTTATCGAAGCAGGACTTCAGTAACCCTGTACACATGGCTAAGTCGAACCACTTTAATTCGTACCAAAACTCGATCATGTGGAAAATGTAAAAACAAGCGAAGGCAACTTAGAGGCGCACATACTAACACCCACAACAACACACACACACAACACACACACACACAAACAACACCCAACCACACACACACACACACGCCAAACCCCCACACACACACACACACACACACACACACACGCTCAACCACACACACACACACACCAACAACCCCACACACACACACACACACACAACACACACACCACAACACCACAACCCACAACAACCACACACACACACACACAACCCCCCAAAACGCACACCACGAACACACAAAAACACACCACACACACCACACACACACACACACACACCAAAAACACGTAACACACACACCACACACCACCCCCACACACACACACACACAAAACACCCCACACATACTAGCACCACAACCTACACACCACACACACACACACACACACACACCACACACAGCCAACACACACACACCCCCCAACACACACACACACACACACACACACACACCACATCAAAACGCGCCGCACACGCACTACATACGCACACACGCACACACGCACGCACACACTAACACTGACAACAAAATACCACTCAACCCACACCACCAAAACCCCACACACACCACACCACCCACACACACACACACACACAAACACACACAACCCAAAAACAACACACCAAACACACACACAACCACACACACCACACCACACCACACACACACAACACACACACACAAAAACAAACACACACACACACACCACACACACAACACACACCCCAAAAAACCCAACACATTAAAAAAAACGCGGCTCGGGGGCGCGCACGCACACACCCACACACAACACACACAACACACACACACACACACAAACAAACACAACACACACACCATGCCCCACATAGCCGGACCAAAGCACGCACACACACTAACACACACAAAAACACAAACCACCCACACACACACACACCACCACGACGCACGCCGCACTTACGTTTTGCGCGCGCACAAACACTCACACACACACACACACACAAAAACACACACACACACACCAGCAGGCGCACATTTAAAAAACGCCAACCACAAACATAAACCCCACACCACACCCAAAACACACACACACACACACACACACCACCCCAACCACACACAACCCCAAAACAACCACACCACACACAATCGCGCCGCCACGCACACACACACACAACACACACACACACACCCCCACACACACACACACAACACACACACACACACCACACACACCACACACACCAAACCCCCACAACCACACACACACAACCACCACACACACACACACACACACACACACACACACACAGGGACACACAAACAAACAACACACAACCCCCACAACACAACACACAACAAAACACACACACACACCACACAACACACAACCACAACCCCCCACCACCAACACACACACCAAAATACCGCACAACCCACACAACCACACACACACACACACACACACACACCCCCCACACACACGCACGCACGCACGTACGACGCGCGCGCACACACTCACACACACACAACCACACACACACACACAACCCCACACACACCAAAACCACACAAACACACCACGCAGCAGGGGCAATACTAACACCACAAACCCCAAAAACAAAACACACAACCACAATCACCACAAACACCAACAACACACACACACACACACACACACACACACACACACCACACACACCCACACCCCAAAAACACCCAAAACCCCCGCCCCCAACCCCACACACCACACACACAACACACACCCACACACACACACACACAATCGCCGCGCGCACGCGCAACACACCACACAACCCCCCCACACCACACACACACACAACCACACCACAACCACACCACACACACACACACAAACCCAACACAACACACACACAACAAACACAAACCACACACACACAACAAAAACACACACACCAACACACACAAAACCACACACACACACACAAAACCACACTGCGCATTACAGCCCAGTTCCACTCAAGACATAACAGAACACCATAACACTCCACACACACACTGCAGCATTAACAGCCCAGTTCCACTCAAGGACTAACAGACACCAAAAACACTCCACACACACACTGCGCGTTAGCTAGGCCAAAGTCCTGCACTGGACGTGTGGCGCTGTGCGACTTGGGTGCAAGTGGTGTGAGAGGACTTTGGCTTCAGTCACTCCTTGCCCAGCTGAACGCGATAGGAAAAACACAACACTATGAACCACATACAGAGAAACGTCAACGCAGCTCAGCTCAGCACAGCACAGCACAGCACAGCACAGCACAGCACAGCACAGACACAGCACGCGCAACGCAACGCAAGGGCAACGCAACGCAACAAACACAAACAAAACAACACAACGCAAATGAAATCGAGGGACAGGCTTCAGCTCTACGATTAAAAAGAGAATGGTATGTTGAAAAGCGACGGCACATGGTAGCTCCCCCCCCCCATCTCCTCTCCCGTTGCCCTGCACCCCCAACCCACCCCTCCTTTAATCCCCCACCCCCATCCCCTGTCCTCCCTAAAAAGAAAAAGAAAAAAAAAAAGAAAAAAATGTGTTTGTGCGCGAGCGTGCGTGCGTGCGTGCATGCGCGGCGCGCGCGCGTGTGTGTGTGTGTGTGTGTGTGTGTGTGTGCGCGCATGCGTGCGCATGCGCGCGCGTGATTGTGTGGTATGAAATCAAAAATAGAATAAAATGAAATAAAGTATTAGGCAAAACCCTTTATATTAACGTGACGATCAAATCAAAGTACAACGTTTGCCGCTTAGCAAAGAAGATGAATAAAGGGGCCCAACTTGAACAGGGAACAATACTCCCTTTTCTCTGTCTGTCTGTCTGTCAGTCTGTCTGTCTTTTCTCTCTCTCTAACTTGTCCATAAAAGCTTTTGCTGTGAAGATTTCAACTCTCTCTCTCTCTTTTCTTTCTCTCAAAGGAGGGGAAAAGGTCTTTGGTAAAGTCAGCACTTTGGACTATTTATTCTTGCCTGATATCCCAAACCCGCCCTGCGCTCAATTCAATCATGTCTAGACACAGACAAACAGGCGTTCGGAAACCTGCAAGGGGGCGCAATCTGTGTTAGAGATTTGCGTTCAGCGAGAGTGACCCCCCTCGTTTTCATGGGACAGATGTCATTGGCGGGCACGCTCCAACAATTTGCACCATCAGTTCTATCAAAGGAAGAGAGAGAGAGAGAGGAGAGAGAGAGATGAGAGAGAGAGAACATGGGTGGGGAAACTGTGCGCCTTTAATACAAATAGTCCGTATCACGATTGTTACCCTGGGGGTGCGCTTCAAATCAAATATTTGACACTCTAGACCTGTTTGCTTAATCAATAAATGACAAAAAAGCAACTCTACAATGGAAAAAGACAGAAAGCAATCTCCCCTCCCGCCCCCCCCCCCCCCCCCCCCCCCCTTTTTTTTTTTTTTTTTTTTTTACAGTAACGGGAATAATCAGTCCCCAGAAAGATGACAAAAGTAGGCGAAAAAGGCGTAGCGAGACAAACGAGTAATAGAGTATACATGAGTAAAAAAAAAAAAAAGGTTTTTAAAAAGAAAGACAAGAAGAGAAAGACAAAAGCCCAATTTTGAGCGGGCTGGTTTGGCTGTCGACCTTTTTTTTTCATTTCAGTTTTCAGTCCATGCAGACACAGACACGACAATAATTGTTTGTCAGCAACATGTGAATGCCGACAGAGCTTCCACCCAATTCGTAAGAGGTTTACAGAATTCCCACAAACAAGTAGCCCGACATTTGTATCAATAATCACAAATAAAAAAAACAGAGATGAAAAAGCATGACTAAGTTTAAGTAGTTCGGTTCCTAACTTAGTTTTCTATCCTTTTTAAATCCTGCTTTATCTTGTGATATGAACACATCAGTGTCATCTAAAAGGGCCAGAGGTTAGTAACAAAAATCGACAATGGTAAAATCGTCTGAGTGGTTAAAAGAAAAGTTGGTTATTTTTACTCTCCAATGGCGAGAGGTCCCCAAAACGGAATTGCTGTTAACGAGATATTCCCACGGAATTTAAACATTGGTTCTGACGCCACTTCCCCAAAAGTCCTTCCAATGAGACTTTCAAAGCGAGGTTCCGTGTGTGGACGCACGCATAATCTTGCACATACATCAAATCCAATCAAAAACATTTCGGAAAAAAAGGGCCCCAGTTCGGTTGATGGTGTGGATGACATATTACACATAACGGGCCCACCCGCGTGAAAAGTGAAGGAATGAAAGAAAAAAAAAGCGAGTCGTGAGTTCATGAATGCCCACGGGAAACCACTGAATGACGCCCCGACAAGCGCTCTTGTTTAGTCAGACGAATAAGACAGAATCAGCTGTTAGATGATGGGAGTATATATAAAAAAAAAGACCTAGTAAATGGTAAGGCTGCATTTAAGGGGGGAAAAATGGCTATTAGATGGTAAAATCAGGTAAGAAAAGAGCGAGCCATTATCGTCGAAGACAGAACGTGGCTACTTTCACGTTGGGACTGAGAAAGGCTACATATTACCATTATTGTGAATACTTTTTATAGCGCTATCCTCGGCTAGGGCCAAGCTTTAAGCGCTTTACACTCCAATCGTTTACACAACGGGCTGCCTACCTGGGTAAAGCCGACTGAAGAGCTGCCAGCTGGGCTTCATTCAGTCTTTTTCCCGTGTCATCCAGTCCATGTCATTCAATATCGGCACTCAGTTTCCTTACTTCCTTCGTTCTTTCCATTTCTCACGCAGGGTGCATGCTATGTGTAAACGGGGTCATCCTCCCAACGGCCAAATGGCCTTCTCTTCCGAAAGTTGGTGATGTGGGATTTTACGTGTGTCCAAAAATGTTATGCGTGCGTTCACACGCGGAAACTCGGTTTAGAGTCTCCTTCGAAGGATGTATGGCAAATGGAGTCAGAACCAATGTTAACTCCGAGGGGAAAATCCCCCTGTACCCAAATGGCCCCGCGGGAAAATTCGAACCCGCAACCCTAGGATCATCAAGATTACGAGTCCGGCGCTCTACCACTGAGCTCTTCCGGCCTCACATATGCAAAAACCTCACCAATTGTAAGCACCATCATTGATGAGGGGCTGCTGCCTGTGTCAGGGACAAAGGAGAAGAAGGGAGAAAAAAAGAGGTGAGCCATTTGAAGTAAAAAGGGACAAAAAGGAGAAGGAGAAAAAGAGAAGGTGAGCCATTGAAGATAAGAGGGACAAAGGGGGAAGAAGGAGAAAAAGAGAAGGTGAGCCCTTTGAAGATAAGAAGGGGCAAAGCAGAAGAAGGGAAAAAAGAGAAGGTGAGCCATTTGAAAATAAGAAGGGACAAAGGAGAAGAAGGAGAAAAAGAGAAAGGGGAGCCATTTGAAGATAAGGGACAAAGGAGAAGAAGGAGAAAAAGAGAAGGTGAGCCATTTGAAGATAAGAAGGGACAAAGCACAAGAAGGAGAAAAAGAGAAGGTGAGCCATTTGAAGATAAGAAGGGACAAAGGAGAAGAAGGAGAAAAAAGAGAAGGTGAGCCATTTGAAGATAAAGGGAAAGGGGCAAAGGAGAAGGAGAAAAAGAGAGGTGAGCCATTTGAAGATAAGGGACAAAGGAGAAGAAGGAGGAAAAAAAAGAAGGTGAGCATTTGAAATTAAAAAAGGGACAAAAACACAAGAAGGAGAAAAAGAGAAGGTGAGCCATTTGAAGATAAGAAGGACAAAGAAGAAGACGGAGAAAAAGAGAAGGGAGCCATTTGAAGAATAAGGAAGGGACAAAGCGAAGAGGAGAAAAAGAGAAGGTGAGCCATTTGAAGATAAGAAGGGACAAAGGAGAAGAAGGAGAAAAAAGAGAAGGTGAGCCATTTTAAGATAAGAAGGGACAAAGCACAGAAGGAGAAAAAAAGAAGGTGACCATTTGAAGATAAGAAGGGACCCAAAGCAGAAGAAGGGAGAAAAGAGAAGGTGAGCCATTTGAAGATAAGAAGGGACCCAAAGGAGAAGAAGGAGAAAAGAGAAGGTGAGCCATTTGAAGATAAGAAGGGACAAAGGAGAAGAAGGAGAAAAAAAGAAGGTGAGCCATTTGAAGATAAGAGGGGACAAAGCACAAGAAGGGGGAAAAAAGAGAAGGTGAGCCATTTGAAGATAAGAAGGGACAAAGGAGAAGAAGGAGAAAAAAGAGAAGGTGAGCCATTTGAAGATAAGAAGGGCCCAAAGCAGAAGAAGGAGAAAAAGAGAAGGTGAGCCATTTGAAGATAAGAAGGGACAAAGCACAAGAAGGAGAAAAAGAGAAGGTGAGCCATTTGAAGACAAGAAGGGAAAAAGGGGGGAAGAATCACCTATAACTTTGCTAGAACGAACAAAAAAGAGTAAGAATGGTTTCCTTTACATGATAAGAATGGGTAAAGAAAAAAGTACAAGTTATTATTATCATTTTTACGAATACTTATACAGCGCCTATCCTCGGCTAGAGACCAAGCTCTAAGCGCTTTACAATTCCCAACTCATGTACGCAACGGACTGCCGCCCTGGGTAGTGCCGATTGAAGAGTTCCCAGCTGGCGCTTCATTCAGTCGTTTCCGTGTCATCCAGTCAGTATCGTTCAAAATCGTTCAGTACTGTTCACTCAGTTTCCTTACTTTTTCATTCTTTTCATTTCTAAATGCAGAGTGCATGCTATGTACAACGTGTCATCCATACAACGGCCAAACGGCCTTCTCTTCCGAAAGTTGCTGATGGGATTTACGTGTGTGCAAGATGTTATTTCGTGCGTTCACACACGGAACCTCGGTTTAGGGGTCTCATTCGAAGAACTGTATGGGAAATGGAGCCAGAAACCCATGTTAACTCCAAGGGGAAAAAATCCCCTGTACCGAAAACGGCCCGGCGGGAGATTCGAAACCACAACCCCAGGATCACCAAGATAACGAGTCGGCGTTTACCACTGAACTATTCCGGCACCCATGTGTTGTCTCTATGCACCTCCCCTAATTCAATCTTCAGGACAGAAGTAAGAGCAGACGCAGCCAGACAACACACCCCGGGCAAACAAAACACAAGCGGAGTTTTTATACGCAGCACAAATAAATGATCTGTCACAGGAGATGGCGGTTAAAAAGACATGTCGTGCTCGGTCTGAAAAAGGTTGTAAACCTTGTCAGTAAGCCACCGACACGACCCTTTGTAAAGCAAGCAGATATTCCCAGAAGGATATCATGATCAATAAGCTCTGTAAACATAC
This sequence comes from Conus canariensis, assembly GCA_033310375.1. Lineage (NCBI taxonomy): Eukaryota > Metazoa > Mollusca > Gastropoda > Neogastropoda > Conidae > Conus > Conus canariensis. The sequence continues at coordinate 1,139 of JAMYXO010004081.1, read as the reverse complement.
TTTACGGGGTCATAGAGAAATCAATCCAAAAGCCATGTAAATATTTTCGTTAAAATGCTGTGATGCTCTGTCTGGGTTACAAGGAAACGTTGTTCTCAAGTCATGCAAGTATATTTCGTTGTTCCCCCCAAAAAGAAAAATTCTCCGACATTTCAAGAAGCTCGTGCGATCACACTTCGCTGAACATGTAAATCATTTCCAGTAGTGCACCGACACACACTCCGTACGTCATGTAAACCCATGTAAACATTCTCAAAAACACCCGCGCACTCTCTCAGCAAAACAAACTGAACTCTGATCTTTTGGGGCTTGTGAAACCTCTCAAAAAAAGGGCATGATAACATTTTTCATATGAGGACGTCTTGAAAGGTCGTGCGTTGAACACACACATATTCTAAGAAGCATAATCATGTTTACAAATTCAAAGACACTGGTTTAAATATTGTCGATGAGCATGTACATATTCTCATTTGTATAGCAATTAGTCGACCGGGAAAAAATCAATTCAAACACCCCTTCAATTTCGATATGTGATGGAATGTGATCTATCAGTTAAAGCCGATATAGTTGGGGGGTAAGATAAATCAATAATCCCAAAAAGAAAGAAAGAAAGAAAGAAATGTGGAGGCGGGAGAGGCTCCCGGGGTTCACTCATACCGGTTCCTCCACGACTCAGCAGTTGTTCGTGCTGGTAAGGAACTTTGGTAGGTGGCGTCGCGCGCACGCTGGATCAGAACAGGCATCAATAGACATCACCGAAGTGAAATCAGTGACAGCGCAGGGTCACCTGCGGAGAGTTGCCTGTGACGACACGACACTGTTCCCTGCGGAGTACTGAAGCTTCCGACAGGATGAACCTGCATGGTCGACGGCCCTGTATGGGAGAACCCTAAGAGCAAAAGTGGGAATATACGCCCCCGAATTTTCAGAGAAGGTGAAACAGCAAAAATGAAAAAAAAAAATGTCAAGAATCACAAAATGAAGCAGAAAAAAAATCAACAAAAAAATCAAAAAAAGCCAATAATCACAAAATGAAGTAAAAAAAAAAACAACAAAAAAAAAACCAAAAAAAAAAATTTTATTTTTTAAAAAAAAAAAAAAAAAAAATTTTTAAAAAACAAATTTAAACAATCAAAATA
>JAMYXO010004080.1:10000-18293 GCA_033310375.1 Conus canariensis | reverse complement strand
ATAGCCCGCACACGTGGTGACTAACTACTAGGGACAAGGATTTACCAAAGGGACTCTAATCTCTTAACTACTGCTACCACCCACCTCTCCCTGGGACTCACCCTTCTCTTTTAACCCGGGACCACTACTGCACTGATCGCTGCGTCCCTAAGGGAGGCAACGACCAGTACCCTACACTGTGCTGGCCACTACGTCCTGAAAGGAGGCAGTAGCTAACACCCCTAACCCTACTGCCTAACGCTACACCCCTTCTACCACAAAACATGGGACAACCCATCCCGGCCCGGAAAACTCCAGTCCTCGGCGCTGTACGTGGCCCCTCACAGGCTGACACCTCCCCGGAAGACTCTGCACCCCGGCGCTGTCCGTGGCTCCTCCGCGGACCGACACCCTCCCCGAAGACTCTGCACCCGGCGCTGACCGTAGCTTCCCGCAGTCTGACTCCTCCCTGCGATGGGCACGACACCCAACGTACACACACCAGACGCCCTCTCGACGGGTCCGGGGCTCGTAGGACGCCTCCTCCTCTGAAGGCCCCGCCGGACACCAAGGGTGGGAAAAGGCCTGGTGCAGCGCCCTCTCACAGGACGCCTAAACAGGGACGAGGAACCAGTGCCGGAGAAATCCCAGAAGAGCACCGGTAGCTGGAGGAGAGCTGCCCACAGAAGGCAGACGGCCTGGGTGGTCTCCCTCTCCCGGGGAAACAGCAGGCACTGGAAGCGCCGCTCACCTGCCGGCACGCGGCAGTAGACTGCGGTGATCTGGCCCCAGCCTCAGGACGGAGCAGGATACCTGCTGACACAACTGGAGGCCACTACTGTAGTGTTGCTACTACCCGAGTCATCAAGGCACATAGGCTACTTGGTAAAGCTTTAACTCTCCATCTCCCTTGCCTACTTCCACTCGGGCATGAGAGTGACCCCTTTAATTTCGAACACATCCCCCAACCCATTACTCACTTTGGGGTTATCAGACCCATTTCCTGCCAACCCTTACAACAGCGGTAAAACGATATTCTCTCTGAGCCAATCCACGCTATTACATATGAAATTATGAATCACCCCAATTCTCGGAAAAGAAAAGAAAACTAAGCGATCCCAACGCGGACTTCATGGGCCCCTTAGGAAATGCTACGTAAACTAGGAAATGGGCAGTTTCACAAGGAAATGTCTCCACATAATGATCAGTAGCAACACACATCTCTCAGAGGAAAAAAAAACAAAAAAAAACCTTATAATTTTTAGCGGTTCACAGTTCCAGCCTGTTCACACAAGAGAATCGGCTCGCAGCCACAATCCTTCACATTATTACCCCTCTTTGCACTGTCAATTATAACCATATATCAAAAACAACATGATTTGTTCGCCAAAATTTCCATCCAGCACCTCACTCTCAGGTCATCTCTTGTCAGATAACCCAGTGGTTAATCCTTGTCATGTCAACACAACCACACTTCATACAATATTACATGCTGCACATCATCCGTTTTCATCCTATCGACTGCTAAGCTACTCGTCTTAAACTTTACCTTTCCCTTCTTCCCGACTACTAAAATTCATAACTGGGCTGCCTCCCCACAACCTAAGATATCTTTCTCCAACCCCGTTCTGACACAAACACATACATCCCTGCATGTGTGACGACTGTCACTTGTATTACAAAAACTTCTACCCTATGGACTCACTGTCCTGTACCAAATGCGTACGTCACAGATACAGTCCGCACGCGCACGAGACCCGCGTCGAGAACCCTGACTCGTAACGAAAGTGAAAAGACACCAATATCAGTTGAATGGTTACGACCGTACCCCAGTATAAACCACTCGACCACAAATTGGCCTTAGCCCTACTACACAGTTAACCGATTCCAATGCTGTGCAGGTCAACTCCAGAATCGTTAATCAATTTCAACGAACTCCTACTATTTACAACTGAGATTGAGCACAATCATCAAACCCCTCTATGATTCACGCAGACACATCTGCACCTGACTCATATTATGATCCTCAACCAAATGCAACCTCGTACTACCTTCTTATTGAACCCACTGACATTAACACAAACTAACCACAAACAATATCTACATCACTGTCCATCAACGGTCATTATATTGAACCCACCTTGTCTAGCCAAACTGTCCTGAGAAAATCGAACTCAGGAACCACTATGTACATCACTTACAAAAATATACAGGAAAGAGGTAACAACACAAACCGGCTGACAACAAATTCCAATCACGGAACCAAGACGACATCATACCAGACAACCAGTATACGCAACGAACACAATACAACTAATCGCAACATGAGACAACTACAGTTCAACTCGCCACAATACAAGACAACACGACGAACCAAAATACCACGAACCTAACAAATCACCAACCTGGACAGACAGACGTTCAACCACACCAGTTCTGCAACTGGCTGAAGTGGCTGCCAACAAGGACGACACCGACTCGGCACAGGCCAAGGGCACCCAAACCCGACGAGGACCTGGCACTAACTATATGACTCGAAGTCACTCTTCAAAAACTAACGGCGCTGCCGCCGCACCTACAAGGAGTACGTCAACTCCGACGAACACCAGGGACCGAAGTGAAGCTACCCCAACGCATTCCGCCCTGGTCGGAATCAAGCGAACTCTACTCACCACACAAAACAACGATTGGTCAGAGCAGTGTATCCCTCCGCAGAGCTGACACGCCTGACCAACGGACTAGTTGTTGCTCGTGCAACAACACGACAATTTACCACAACTCTCACAGACGTGACAACACAACAACAGCCGATATCCTGCCCCGCCTTCTCTGGTGTAGAACCAAAGTAACAAAAGGGTAACAATCGGGAACGAAACCAACCTCCCGCTTCCATTCCATTCCTTCAATAAGTGAAGACTGGAATGAAAGAATATTGTATGTCCTATTTCCCCAGCCTCCTACCTAGCCTAATCTTTCTACCTAACCCTGAGGAACTTAACCTAACTCTAGCTAACTAAACCCCAACCTCACATACGCGCGAGCGCGCGCGCACACACACACACACACACACACACACACACACACACACACACACACCACACACACCACGCATACGCGCACACGCTCTCTATCTTGAACCACCACTACTCTTAAACACATGGACGTACTGATTTAGTACCCGCCGATCGGTGACACACCCCCTGCCTAAGTTTTAACTACAGGTTAAAACCAACAACAACTTTTCACTCGATCGGCGTTTTGGCCACACCCTACCTATAACAATCCAATTCTCTATCACTCATTCTGTCCTACTGTTACTTTTGATGCACTCCAAAACTTCCATCCCAACAACATCAACCTTTAAATACATCAACAACCACAGGTTACATTAATCAACCTGGACTAACGCTGCCACATATGACCTTAATGCAGGCACTTACAGGCAGCCGTTACACTACGCACTACATATAAATTTTATAACTGACGCTGCTCTGGCTATGCACGACCGCTGTGCGACACGTGCTACAAATACCACAGCCTCAGTAACACCTTGCTACGCCATTCTCTTCCAAAGATAATAACACATGCATAGCTTCAATAATGTCAACCTCTCATGACCCAGGTAAATGGAACTTAAGGTTCTCTCTCTCTCTCTTTCTCTCCGGCAAGCGACTCAAGTAGTCTGCCGCCACATTGTCCTTTCCAGACACTGCCTGCACCGTAAACTGGAATGCCTGCAGCTGCAGTGCCCACCTTGTGATCCTCCCACTAGTACTCTAGACCCCACAGCTCTCTTCCTGGGTTTCGCCTTCAAGTCAAAATGTCGCTTGTACCTGCAAGCTGCCGTTGCCAAGTTCTCCTTTGCCAACTTGCACGTCTTAGCTATTTTGTTCCTTAGGTTGACGACGTACTCTGTAGCTGTGCAGAGCTCTTGCCTCTCGGGTTGCAACCACCGATCTCTCAGTATCTGCATGGGCCTGCGCATCAGTGGCATCCTTACAAGGGGAACTCTTGAGACTCTTCCCTTGTCCACAGTACGCTGACACTGGAAGCATGACTGGCAGTACCGACGAATGTCAGCATGCATGCCTGGCCAATAAAAATGGCGACCAACTCGCTCCTTGGTTCGGGTGGTACCTAAGTGACCAGACATGGGTACGTCGTGGCCTAGCTTCATCACCGTGGTCCGTAGTTCTGCTGGGACGCAGATCTGACTCGCTACGTCCTTGGGACCCTCAAACCGCCTAACCAGTACACCAGATTTCCGAGCGTACTCGACTCGTCCAAACTTAGTGTGGAAGTGCGTCCCCGCTTCACATGCACTCCGAGCCTTCCTCAATGTTTCATCCTGGTCCTGCATCTGAATTAACTGCTGGGTAGAGGTGTCCAGAATGCATTCCTCGACGGGCAGTGGTACAGGTTCTTGCTGCTCCCTGGCTCTCTGCGCGCGTGTCTGCACTGCCCCTACCAACGCCGGGTCTGCGTATACAGGCACACGTGTCCAACCGGGATCTCCTACTCTCTTTGCGAAGTTTCCGATCAGGACTTCCTGCACAGGGCTATTCATGACCAAAACCTCCAACTTCCCTGCGATGAATGGCGACTTCAACTCTATTACCGCCACAGGTAACACAGACCTACATCTGGACTCAGCCAACACTACTGGGACTGTCTCTCCTGTGTACGCATCTGCCGGTACTAACCACTTAGCCACTACGGTGTGTCCGGCACCAGTGTCCCGTAATCCATTGGCCGGAGACCCGTTAACTTCTACGATGCACGCAGGCTCGTACCGCTGCTCAGCGCATGGGCGACACAACGTAGGGACTACTCGAGCTTGGGGCTGGTCACAGCAATGCACAGCTCCAACAGAATGGGGCTCAGGGCATTTCCTAGCGATGTGGCCTGGCTTCTTGCAGTTGAAACAAACTATGGTCGATCTAGGCCCTTCTGATCTCCTGTTCAGCTGCTGTAGTGCACCATCACTTTGTTGGGACCTCCCTGCGGGCTGGCTCCCTGCTGTTTCACGTGTATTACCCAGGTTGGGCTGGTTAACTGTTCGGTCTTGTCTCGCCTTCCTCCCCAGTCTTTTGGCCTCTGCCAAAACAGTAGCTTCTGTTGCAAGTTGTTCCACAGTTTTCGGGCATGTCTTCCGCACCTCAATTGTGAACTCTGGAGACAATAGCTGATAAAACTGTTCTTGGAACAGCAGATCCTTTACGTCCTCTGCCACACTCTCATCCTTGCCCGCTGCTGCACACCAGAGGGAAAACCACCGCTTCATCCTTCCCAGCATCTGGCCGAAAGTCTCAGCAGCGTCCTTCTTGATGCTTCTGAACTTTTCCCGGTAGGCCTCAGCATCTAGCCTGAAGTGGCTTAACAGGGCGCCCTTTATCTGATCATAGTCGCCTAACTCATCCGCACTTAACCGCATCACCGCTTCTCTAGCCTTTCCTCTCAGCAGAGACATCAGACGTGTGGGCCATGAGGTCTTGCTCCACTTGCACATCTGGGCTACACGCTCAAACTGGGCGATGAAAGCGTCCACGTCGTCGTTCTCTCCTAACGGCTCAAGGTGGACATGCTTCGTTTCCTCCACCTCAATCAAGCGTTTCCTATGCGCTGCTTCATCTAAGGCTTGTCTCTCTTGTATGATTAGCTCTCGCTCTCTTGCCTCTAACTCGGCTTCATCTCTTCGTCTCTTGAGATCTAACTCGGCTTGCCGTGCTTGAGCTTCTACTTCCTTATTGCCCTTTCTTCCTCCATCTTCTTCCTCTGCAGTTCCAGTTCCATCTGTCTCGCTGCTTTCTCATCTTCGATCTTCTTCTGCTTCATCTCTAGTTCCCTTTGCTTAACAGCTTTCTCCTCTTCATCCTTCTGCTTTAACCTTTCCTTCTCCTCCTCGATCTTCTTCTGCTTCACCTCTAGTTCCCTCTGTCTATCAGCTTTCTCCTCTTCTATCTTTCTCTGCTGCATCTCTAGCTCCCTCTCATCCTTCATCTTCTGCCTCACTTTCTCCTCTTCGATCTTCTTCTGCTTCATTTCTAGCTCCCTCTGTCTATCAGCTTTCTCCTCTTCTATCTTCCTCTGCTGCATCTCTAGCTCCCTCTGCCTAGCAGCTTTCTCCTCTTCATCCCTCATCTTCTGCCTAACTTTCTCCTCCATCCGGAGCTCCAATTCTGCTTCTCTCGCCGCCTTCTCATCCTCATTACGTACTGAGTCTGTGACGAACTTGGCGAGGTCTCCCCAGCTAAACCCATCGCCGCTCCCAACTTGGCAAACTTTGCATAAGCCCCCGTCCCTGTTCTCGATCCACCCCGCATCCTGGTCACTAACCTTAGGTTTGGTATCCGCCACAGGGGCCTGTGGATCCATGACACTATCGGGGTCGTACTGCGGATGGGCTCGGGTGTGTTTAGACATAGGGTACCCCTACCACCACAGAGCTAGCAACGGACAGTATGCGATCTGAGCGCAACTGGAGGTTCCTGACTACGCACTAGCCCCGGAAGCAACTCAGCACAAGTACACAATACTCTCAATGAGTCACGCACCAAGCACAACTCCACCCACACTTGTGTACCTCATACATATACCCCTATGGGCTCCACCCATATAATACTACCAATGCACTGTCTGGTCACGGACTGAACCACGTGACACCGTGTGTCCACTGTCCACTGTGCATGCGCACCAGTTACCCACAGTCACAGGCCTCACTGTCTCTGGTAGGCCGCACCCACACGATCACAGTGCACTTGCACCCATCAAGTCCAGGTGCACTCACAGCATACCCTATGCCACAACACTGCGCACCCCCGTGCTTCCCCCACACAGTCACCTGGGCTTACACTGCCCTTAACCCCCACAGGATATCCGAGCACACAGTGTCCACAGTCACGGGCCGGGTACCACTCTACCTACTCACTGGGGTATACCACATGTAAGGGACACAAAAGACACCTGGTACCCTCCGGCACCTCACCTACTCTGTACGGTGTAATCACTCACACTTCCAACAACCACTCAATGTTTATTGACCATTCATACCTCACTCACACGGTAGCGCCAACCCATTCACACCAACACAAGTGCCCTGCCCAATGCCAATGGAAACCTGCCTGAAGTGAACAGGGACACTACGTACCACCTCCCAGGGTACTGGTACGCTCCCACCAACCACCCACTTACATTTCACACAACGTACACACCGGACACAACACCCCCCTTACCTCCCTCCTAGCTACCTATCACCTACCCAGAACCCCTTATGTTACCCGCATCTCCACCAAAGTGTCACGGTCGCTAAGCCGGACGGCCCTACCACCCTTACCCACGCCTATCACACACTAGGTCAGACAACACAGCACACTAATACAGTTTTGCAATCACGCACGCTTCTTTATTTCACACACACTCCATGGCGCCACCACTCACGCACATCCACAACTGCACACAAGTATCTTAATTCCCGCTGACTCACCCTACTCTACTACAATGACCTGGAAGACCCTAACCTAACCTGAAACACCAGTTGCGGTATATCACTGTGACCTGGGGACACAGCGATAGCCCGCACACGTGGTGACTAACTACTAGGGACAAGGATTTACCAAAGGGACTCTAATCTCTTAACTACTGCTACCACCCACACCTCTCCCTGGGACTCACCCTTCTCTTTTAACCCGGGACCACTACTGCACTGATCGCTGCGTCCCTAAGGGAGGCAACGACCAGTACCCTACACTGTGCTGGCCACTACGTCCTGAAAGGAGGCAGTAGCTAACACCCCTAACCCTACTGCCTAACGCTACACCCCTTCTACCACAAACATGGGACAACCCATCCCGGCCCGGAAAACTCCAGTCCTCGGCGCTGTACGTGGCCCCTCACAGGCTGACACCTCCCCGGAAGACTCTGCACCCCGGCGCTGTCCGTGGCTCCTCCGCGGACCGACACCCTCCCCGAAGACTCTGCACCCCGGCGCTGACCGTAGCTTCCCGCAGTCTGACTCCTCCCTGCGATGGGCACGACACCCAACGTACACACACCAGACGCCCTCTCGACGGGTCCGGGGCTCGTAGGACGCCTCCTCCTCTGAAGGCCCCGCCGGACACCAAGGGTGGAAAAAGGCCTGGTGCAGCGCCCTCTCACAGGACGCCTAAACAGGGACGAGGAACCAGTGCCGGAGAAATCCCAGAAGAGCACCGGTAGCTGGAGGAGAGCTGCCCACAGAAGGCAGACGGCCTGGGTGGTCTCCCTCTCCCGGGGAAACAGCAGGCACTGGAAGCGCCGCTCACCTGCCGGCACGCGG